>PVHY01005692.1:0-80798 GCA_004024945.1 Uropsilus gracilis | reverse complement strand
ATATAAATTTTAGAGTTGCAAAGTCAAAAACAGAACCAACAAAAACAGCCATCATAGTAATGATTAAAACATCATTGAGTCTATAAATAAGTCTGAGAAAATTAGGCATAACAGCAATGTTTCTTTTTAATCTTGCAATAACTTGAAATTAATTTAGATATTATAGAATGTTTTACAATAAAGTTTTGCATTTTATATTCAGTCCTGTTACTTTAATGTGCTTGAGAATCCTACATACTATCCTATTTTATTAATATTACAAATAATACTTTAATATTTACTTTCTAATTGTTATTATAGGAAAATACAATACATAGTGATTTTACTGTAGCTCTTGTAGCTAGTAAACTCCCCTATCTCTTGTATTAATCTCACTTGACAATTTTGTTGGTTCATAGGGCAGCACTCACTTTTCTGTGCATTTTATTTCTTTATTTTCTTTCATATGGCTTTCAATCTGTTATAAATAATAGAATAAAATTATTCATAGTGAATATAGTCTGGATTTATAAAGTCTTTTTCTGAATTTTAAAAGGATCAATCTATTTTAATATAAATATTTTAATATAGTTTGTTAATTTTGAGTAAATACTCCTTATCTTGGAAGTTTCCTTCCTATATTTAAAGGATTTAAGATGAAAAAAATATACTTTTATTTTATATATTTTTCTTTGTATTCATCAGAGTTAGTATTTAGATTCTCTCCTTTAAATTTAGTATCATAAATTCTTTGGTGATAAATAATCTCTGAAATTATAGGTTAATCTCATTTTTTACTTTTATTGTTTATTTTATTTACATTTAAGAATGAGATTGACCTGAAAATCTTCTCCTTCATTTTGCATTAATCTGGTTTGGTATTAATGTTAAATAGTCACTCCATGGTATCTACAGGAAATTGGTTTCAGAATTTCCAGGATACTAATATCTGTGAATGTTCAAGTAACTTATGTAAAAGGACTTAGTATTTGCATATAACCTAATAACATCTTCTTATAAGCTTTACTCCATCTCTAGAAAACTTGAGTATTTAATGCAATGTAATTGTGAAAATATTTAAATTGCTTTTGATGTGGTATAGGAGAATATCTAAACTTTCTAAGTAACAAAATTTATCATTAATTTTCATAGTTTGTTTTTATTGTGTTGATAGATTTTGAACTGAAGCTGTTTTATACATTAAATATTTTGTAAAAGTACTGTAGATTCTTGAAAAAAACAATCTAGAATCTTAATTATAATATTTGATAAACCTATATCTAACAATTGACTCATGTATTCTGATGTTTAGTTAATTGTATTGATCATTTATCAGCTAAGGTTCTACAGTTTTAAGGACACATTAAAGATTCTTTTTACTGTTATGTATGGTTGCTTCTTTCATTTACAACTAACTATGTTTTAGGTAACTTACAGCTCTATAAATTTTATTATTTGTCAATTAAAATCCATTTGCCTCATATGTTTTTGCCTTGAACTTTACTTTGGAGGACAAAGGGGAATATGATCATGAAGTAGCTAAATTAACGATCTGCAATTCAAAGGTATGGGATGGAAGCGAGATTAGAAGTGGATACCAAGTACATAAAAATGTTAGATGAAGTTTTGGGTGTGAATGAAAATATTCAGTGCACAATAAAGGGACAAAAGACACAAGGGACTTATTTTTAAAAACATTAATACTTTCTTAAAATACTTTAAAAAAGGGCTAGCAAAAGACAATACATCAAGTATGCAAAAAAGAAGAGCCAGAAGTTGTTTGACAAAAAGAGGCCAGATCAAGAAGGTGGAGTTGTTACCTGCATCAAAACATTTATCCTTTAATAACACCAAGAAAGTTGACATCTACTTCCTTCTCATCTCTTCAAATTTACTCTTTAGAATGTAAAATTGATGACAGGAATATTTTTAAAATATTTTCTTCACAGGGTTATCACTAGATTTTAGAAACATTGTCCCGCACATCTGAAGAACAAATTGAAACTATAAACTTTTTGAGTAAGTGAAATAAAATAATTAGCATAATAATAGATGATTTCAGACAAGTAAACTCTGAAATTCAAATATTTTTCTATGTCCCATTATGTTACATTGCAATTTATAGAGTTAAAAAGGGCAGAAAACAAAGTTGAGCAGTTTAAAGCTCTTTGATTATAAAGTAGTTTGCTTAGAATTATTGCAAAAATATAAAATATTAATGTCATAACATGTTTGGCTTATCCCACTTTAATTTTTCATGGAGACATGGAGATATCCACATTTATTAACAACATTCAATTTATCTGTCCTAATGTTAATCATACATCAGAATAAAGGGTCAATTCTTATAAAATGGAATTTATAATGAAATAAGAAAAGAGTAATTGCTATTGAAACTTTTGTCTTTTTTTTGCAGAGTATTAAAAATAAAATAAAAAGAACCTTTCAATTAAACTAAAAAAGCCTATTTTTAGAGAAATCTATCAAAATAGTTACTTTACAGTAATTATTAAACAATGGAAAATAAAGTTATCAAACTTTATGGTTTTTAAATGGCATCAACTTAAAAAATTATATTAATAGCAAAGAAAGTAAATTGCTGATCATAAGTTAATGCACATATGAAAAAATAATGATTGCATTTTAGTGCAACATAAAATTATCTCCAAGTTATTATTTTAAAACTGTATTTGAGGCTGGGCATGGTGGTGCTTGCTTGTAAGCAACAGCCTAGGAAGCTACAGCCGGGTCCAGGGATCGCGCTTTGAGTCCCATCGGGGGCACGTGGTGAGACCTAGTTCCAAAAAATATATAGCTGGGTGTGGTGGTGTGTGCTGTAATCCCAGCTACCTGGGAAGCTGAGACTGGGGATTGCTTGAGTCTGCGGTTTCACAGGCAAAAATAGTGAGACATAGTCTCAAAAAACCCCAAAAAACTGTATTTGAACTAATTCATAATTTTTTAAAAGATGCCAATGATTTTTTAAATAAACCAGAAACTTGTACAACTAAAAGATAACTGTTTTACATATTTTCAGTAATGTACACATGAAAATTAGTGTTATTATAAAATTTTATTTCAAAAAATAACCTTTAAAATGTTTCTTAAAGTACCAGTCAGTTTGAGATTCTATTCCCTTTTTTAAAATATGCTATTCTTGCATTTAAAGTCTTCTAGGAAGTGAACATAAAAATAAATGTATTTATACATAAATACATATATGAAATTATGTTGACAAAACCATTGAAAATGTTTCCTTTAAAAATATATTTAGAAGCTCAGATAGATATCATTGTTTTAAAAACAGAGTCAAAGGTGGTAAAGATTTATCATTCCAACATTTAGAAATAATGGATAACTTCTACATACTAAGCCTGATTGACATTTTGATCGTGTGAATGAATTATACATAAAGATCATCATCAATGTAGAAAAAATAAATTCCATTGACTTCACCATGGTTTTAAAGCATATATTCTTTTAGGCATCAGGTATTTTCATTTTTCCCACTTGGATTTTGGTATATATTTTTGCATAAGCCTACATCTATGTTTCCATCATGTTAACTAATCTATTTAGGAACACTTTGCTTTACTTGCCTTAGAAGGGGAAAATTAATGTTTATACCTCAAAGGTTGAAACATGCTGTTTTATAAAATATTCTATATGTTTGTGGTGATGTCTAAAATACTCTTCAGACTCATGATATTTTTCAGATATAGTCAAATTTTCCAAATCCAAATAATTGACCATTCTTCCCATAGTCTAGTTCCTTAATAACTTCAGATCAGACTTTTCTAATATTCTCTCCAACATTTGAATTAACTTGTTTTATGTACCATATTGACTACAGTCTCTATAATTCCTAATGCTCTTGTGCTAGTTAAACTTGTTTATACTTAATGTTTTTATAGACTTTATACAAATTAATAGTTTCACGTGGAACTTTAATTACACTTACACAAACTGCAAAGTTTTTCTTTTACAATAAGAGGCATCCCTTTCTCATTCCCATCAACATAAGAATAAATAATTAAACTTGAATATTATGTTGTAACATGTAAAGTATGTGTTTATATCATTACCCAGCAATCATCCCTCAACAGCTATACTGGCTAAACATTCAGAATCTTTACTTTAATTCACATATTAATAATATATCTAATTCAGACTTTTTAAAAAAATATCGGCAGTCCTTCTGATAATTTGATCAGCAACAATCACAGTACAAGTAGCTGTAAGCAGAAGTTTAAATACATGAACATTTTTAATCAAACTGTGAACATATCCACTTATGTTATTTTGTACATAAGATGAAAAAATAGTGATTACATGCTCATGGTAGCATTGACTTGCTTGAAATAACAGTGTTTGAATATATCCAATGAACTACTCATTGTCAACCTAAAGAGAAGTTGCCATCATAAGCTTTATATTTGCATCTATTTTATTCAGCACATTTATTCAAAAATTTGCATGAATCATATAGAAGGTATTTATCATACTAATAACAGATTTAGCAAGAAAAACAATCAAAAGAATTTGGGTCAAAAGAAAATGATAAATTGCTTATGCAGGATTGCAACTGATTTTTAGCAGCAGATTGTATTTTAAAAATAAGGACTAGATGGTAAAAAATACAGATTTTGGAAATATTTTGAGATAAGGGAAGACATTGAAATAAGCTGATATTTTAGTTGCAGGTTGAAACATTAAGACAAAAAAATAAGACACCATCAATTGACTTAATACAGGGTAGTGATGCAACTAAAAATTGTATTGGTGCCAAAATACTCTGGTGAGTGGAGTCTGAGAGAAAGACCCCATGCGAGAGAGAAAATGGGAAGAGGGAAGAGAGAGCATATAAAAAGGGAGGAATGAAGAGAGAGAGGAAGAAGCAAGAGAAACAAGAATAGTGGACTGAGAGAACAGGCCCACGTGGTCTGCCAAGGCAAGGCCCCTGGAAGAATGTGCTAAGGTGGCAAGGAGTCATGGTGGGAGAGTGGCCAACAGACAAATAGCAGGTATGGAGTTGGATGCCAGAATGGCAGGCCAGCCGGGGGTGACCAGGGGCTGCTGAGGGTAGGCCTGGTAAATGTGGCCAGATGACACTGAAGGCAGGCTTGGTAACAGATATGCTTGGGGCTACAGCAAAGCAGTAGATTTGGAAAGCTGAGTTTGTATCAGCATCTGCTGGAAAAGTTTGAAGAACCTAGAAGAAGCGAAGCAGCTCGGGATGCTGGAGAGAGAAGCAAAGAGAAGATGATAGAGAAGGACTGGACTTTGCAAGGTGCCTCACGTTTGGAGGGGCACCATCTTGGACATGTATTTGGGACTTTCGAACTAAATGGTACTTGGGATAAAATAACAGGCCACTGTGGCTTTAGTACTTTTTGTTTTCCCTGTTCGATTTCTTTGTAAATAAAACCCTGTTGTTAAACTGCATTTGAGTGGCAACTGCTACATGTGGGTGGTATGAACCTGAGGGAACTTGACTGGCAGAAGCTGCATTTAAAAGTAGTCCGTTGGTTGGAAGCATCTACCCTTTTTCTACCTGATTTCAGACTTAAAGACAATGAAAACAGTGCATATAAGTAATGTTCTCTAAGATTGGGGAATTTACTTTTGAAAGTTTACTTGGAGGTAAACTGCATTTTGGTCTTAAATGTTAGAGAATGTCCAATGGAGGAACACACGGTTTTCTTTCTGGCTCCAAATTGCTGAACAACCAACATGGAGAGAAGAAAATCACAGAGGCAGATGTAGAGGCAGATTAAATCACTTTAATAGAGATTTATAATACAGCTATTTTAAAGGAAGAACTAAGTGAAATCTAGTGAGATTATGCTGCTTTGGAGATAAATTAGTTAGTAATTAGTGACTTTTAGTGGTAGGACTAAGGAGACAAATTGATAGGACAAGGAATCAATAAAATCATTTTCATATTTATAAATTTCAAGTATCCAAATTTCATAATATTTAAAGAAAAGTATGAAGTCTTATAATTTTATAGCAACTGAATTACAGAACTATTAAGCAGTAGTGTCACAAAAATATGTAAGCACTTAAGAGTATTTAAACTAGGTAGCCCTTAAACTCTTGTCAAACATTGATTTAATGAAAAATATAGTAAAATTATAACATTGCTTTTCCTTTTTTTTCAGAAACTTACTTATTTTTTACTTAGATAATATTTGGATGTTCCTATCAGGTAATCATGTATTACCACTGAAATGTACCCACCACCAAATCAATTTAATCCTCACCACAGCCTTGAAAAGAAGCATTATTATTTTTACATATGAGAGAATGGGATTAGAGAAATTCAACAGTTTATACAAGAGTCAATTACAAGTGGAAAGAGCTGGGTTTATAGTCTTGGTTACAATTTGACCTTATAAAATATTGTAAAATCAGAGAGGTGGGAATTATCACAGACATTGTATCCTAAGCCATTTTCAACTTTGATATTTAGAGACTTAAATATAACATCACAATTCAGTAATTGATAGATCTGTATTTTAATATCTTCAAGTTCACATATTTGTTCTTGAATTGTATAATTCCATTTTGAGTAATGTTAGCTACTAAAAGTATATCCTTAGGTGATCTGAAGCCTACCTTCTCATATGATCCATTTCCAAATCTAAGTGTTTTTCCATGTGTACATCTCTCTCTTGAATGTGGTTATATTTAAATAAGGAAAATACAATTAAACAGGGAGAAAGCATACAGTAAATGTTTCTGCAATGCCATTGTAACTTCAAAAAATCCCTTTTTTCAAACACTGTCATTTAAAACAAAAAGACTATCACCAAATTCATTGTTATTTGATGTGTTCTAAGCAAACATCTTTGTAGGACAAGAGGCTATAAAAACAAACATAGTCATACTGAAACAAATTAATAAACTGTTTCCTTCAGAATTGAGACTCAATTGATGACTGAATACTACTAGTATAGAGTAGAAATTAGAAAAATATATAGTGTAAATGGTATATAGTAGACAGAAACAGTCTAGACACCTTTCATTTCTCACCACCTCTTAAGCAGTAAATTAGGAAAGGTACAATGAATATCACATGGAGATGTAGAATATGTCTCTACAGAAACATACATTCTAGGTGAAGTTTCACTGTTAGGGTAGGCCAGATCTAGAACAGGCAACAAGTATGTCCTGAAAATGGGCCCAGACAAGTGAAATGGGGCCTGATGACAGAAAAGCATGTGCTAAAACTGTTGGGAGCTGAAGTGAAATGAGGGGGAACAGTCAAGAACTGCTTGGTCAGAGATGGGGCCGAAAGCAAGCATGCATCGAACAGCCAATTTATTGGACCTTAGAAATCTTTTTATACAGTGCAAAGTAATGGTTTACCATGTGTTGAACAAGGAGAGGAAGGAGCAAGTTAGGAAAAAACAGATTAGGCAAAATACAGTTTCCTGTGTAATACAATAGGTGGGAGCAGGGGGCAGGAGACACTGTTATTTCTTTGGGGATTGTCTCTTAATAAAATGTCTCTTAGCAACTTCTACACGGGAGGAAGGAAAATACCACTCACTGGAAGAGTTATGTAAAATCTTCTTTAGTGTTCTAAAGCCAGATAAGATTATTCACAACCTAGATCTTAGCATGCTTTCAAAACAACTTTTATTTCCTGAAGACAAAGTAAGATCTCACTCTATGGATATCCCATCAGAAAGAAAATGCAGACATAGGCATATGGGAGCTCTCTAGCCAATGGACTGCAATTCATCTCAATAGATCAATCACTTTCTTAAACCCAGTAGAAAGTGACGAAATGATCCTAGTGTGACCAAGTTGAGAGACTGAAAGAAATTGAGTCTATCTATCTATCTATCTATCTATCTATCTATCTATCTATCTATCTATCTGTCTGTCTGTCTGTCTGTCTGTCTGTCTGTCTGTCTGTCTGTCTGTCTGTCTGTCTGTCTGTCTGTCTATCTAATCTAATCTATCTGGCCAAATATATGTCTGTGTGTAAAACTTATATAATCCATTTATCTATTTGCGTAATCTTATAGGATTAAGCTTATAGGATTATAAGCTTTTCTCAAATATTTTATAATAGCATGTTCCTATCACTCAGGTGACAAATATTAGGTTGCTGGATAGAAATGTGTTTCTGTGTTTGTGGCATGAAGGAAAAATGAATCACGCTATCAATGTATTGAAACGTTCACAATGCATATAGATTATGAGCTGCCATAGGTACAGAAATGCGCTCTGTGATCAGAAATAGAGTAATACTTGCTAAGTTAAGTCTCATGCTCAAGTATGCTTAATATTTTTATACTATCATTTGATCAGTGATGGACCCAGAAATATGCTTTTCATTGTGCCTTTATAATGTCACTGAAAACAGTAAGAGTTGACTACACGTAAAATAGCATTTCAGGTCAAATTATAGTATTTATTTAAGTCAAATTAAAGTGTTTACTCAAGAGAACATTATGAATCCTTAACAAACACAACTATGATTGCTAAAGCTGAAATACAGTGCACATATAGGAGTGTTGTTTCATCACTGTTATTATGTGATGCTATTATAGGCAATAAAGAGGAGCTAAATGTGATTCTCTTCATTTCTTTTTCAGTTCTTCTAGTCTCTAATTTTATGAGTTCCTCGCAAGCTATAGACTCTTCTGGGAAAATGCTACTCCATTTTAATGGAAATATGGAAATTAAAGAAGACAAAGTTATAAATAATCATATGCAACACACACACACACAAGATGTATCTCAAAATTCACAGTTATCTGGAAGTTAATTTAGAACTGCTTGGTTTTGATCCTATTTATGATTCCTGGCCTAGATCTTCAAAGAAAATGTTATTCATCATTAATCTATATATTATTTTCTCTAAAAGATCATAAGGCAACTTTATCATTGCACTTTATATATTAGAAAAAATTTATAAACAGCACTTTTGTATCTTAAAAAATAAAGAATCATTTACAGTCAAACTTCTGTCCCTTTATAAAGAAATCCATTGAGTAATAATAACTGGATGTAGCTACTGGGAGTGTTGGAGAGCTCAGAAGAAGTTAATAATGGGGTCATGAAAAGGACTGGGAAACTTCATCTTATACTAATACATTCTGCCAAGAATGTTTAAATGTTTAAAAACAAGAACTTTTTTTCCCCCTAAATCATGTCTCCATGTCACCCCTGATACATCACTTTACCTATCCTATGTGGTTGTGCATACTCTATTATGATTCAATCATATTTTCTTTCCTTTTAGAAAGTATGGTAGCCTGCCCTGGAGGGAAAAATGAGAATCCTTACAGAGTACCAATAATGCAACAGAAAACGTAAAGAAATTAGTATGCACTCCATTTTGCTGTGACTTTCTGGTTTTGGAAATAGGTTTCTGAAACTTGCCAACAATTATGCTACAGGGCAGAATCAATTCACCTTCTAAACTTTATTTAGTCTTTAGCCTTCCCTCTTAGTTTGGGAGGATAATGCACAGTTTGGCATTGACTCTCTTTTTGTTTTGTTTTATTTTTTATTTTGTTGTATTGATTACACACACACACATTTTTTTTTTGCATTGTATACTCCAAGGTTCTCCCACTAACTCTCATCTTAATCTCTTGATCTCTTGTGTTCATCCCTACCTTGATTTCACTCTATCCCCTCCACCCTTGCTTTATACTTTAGTTCTATCAGTTTGTAATTTGACTTTTTATTGTCCTTTTATTTGGCTCAATTTTTAACTTAAATTTTCCAGAGAGTAGTAACACATACACACATACACAACCTGCTGTTCCATCCTCTGTGATGAATTTCTGGAATACGGTATTTGAGAGAATTTGAGTGGTGCTGTGTCCACCAAGCTTTGATGGACACATGCTTCAAAAAAGTTAGCAACTTTGCAACCAGCTCCCTGTAGATGTCCCTTATGTGCAGTGAATGCAAGAGAGAAAAGTTGGGGAGATGAAAAGAAACCAAGTAATGCAGTTTGCATTTCAGATTCCATGCCAATTTAATAATGTGTATTAATTATGCATTTTGGCAATAAAGCTATTTAATAGCCATTAAACAGAATTGCCATTCCCCATTAACAGCAGACTATGTCATAACACATTGGCTAATTCCTCATTAAATTCAGCATAAAATAAATAACAGATTTCAGTTGTATAGCTTAAAAGGAAGACCTCTTCATTTTATTTTCCTAAAGAAATAGACATCCTTGGGGGGAAACCGGCCAAGTCTAGAGGTTATAATTAGAGAATTAACAGAATGCTTTTTATTTTAGTTCTTTAAAACTATTGTTCAAAGACAATCAAAGAAAATGAAGACTGTTCTGCTGAGGTGCCTTTCAGGAAAGTGATTGTTAAATGCAATGTTCACATTTGCAAGTGTCACAATTATTTGTTCTCAAAGTCGTTAAATATGTAGCTTAAATTCAGAGATCATCAAAAGTGGAAGGTGATGAGCAGTGGAAGCAAGGACGATGGTTCTAGTAATGGCGTACTCTACCCCTCCCATTTAGACCCAGACATGTTAAAATATACTCTCAAATGTGATTAGGAGATTTTGTTTCTGCCAAGTATGGAAGTACTTCTTCCTTCTCAATTCAGCTATGAAAGGGAAACTTCTTTGTATTGCAGTAAAGATTCAAATATGTTAAATGGTATTTAACTACTAAAGGAAAACAAGAATTTTTAGCAAGCCCTAAGACAAAGGTCAAGTTATTCCAAAGCAGTTTGATTCTGGAAGGAGATTTATGCAAAAAAAATTGCTAAAACTTTGCTTTCTGTCTTGTGAAACTTTGGGTATTTTTAACATTGTTCTTTATACTTATGTATTTAGTATTTTTCTTATATTTTTAGTATTACTTGGATCTCTATGTGACTACTCTTTCAGTAAGAAAAAGTATTTTGGGAGCAAAGAATTACTAGAGTTGAAATGATTATATACACTATAAAGGCAAGGAAAATTAAAGACAATACAATTAGTGGCAGGAAATACATTGACTAGACTTAATGTAAAAGTTTAGTGGGATGGGATCAAATGCATACAGAACGTTTTTTCATCTTATGGAAAGTAATTAATAGTAGTGACCATAATACAAGCAAATAATTAAGTGGATAAGGGATTGTTTTTATTTGAGAATCAACCAGTTCACTTTGTTTAAACAAAAAAATAACCTTTTTCTTAAGTTTATCCTGGTAAAGTTGAAACGTAAGACCAGGTGGATTTATGAAACTGTGATTAATGCTATATTTGCAATTTTGAATATTCTTAGCTCAAAAGTAAATCGCACATAAAGTAAGAAATGCTATAATACTTCATAAATTGAGCATTGAGTTGAACACGTAGCACAAGTTTGTGGATACCATATGTAGATAGCTAGATGAGGATTATGAGTAAAATTGTCTGATCTCTAGCAGTCTGAAAGAAGGCATATGGGTGGCAAATATACACATGAAAAGATAGTATCAGTAGTTGTTAGAGGAATGAAAGTTAAAACACCTATTTCCTACATGATTAAAATTAAAGAAAGACTATATACCAATTATTGGTAAGAATGAATAAGAACTAGGATTCTGATTTAATACCAATGAGATTAGAAAATGGTACAAGCAATTTAGGAAATAATTTTGTGATTTTTTAAAACTATGAAATAGTAGTTTATAATCTGAGTACAGGTGCCCTTCTGAATTAGTGTTTTGACATCCTTTGGGTAGATTTCCAGAAGTGGGATTGCTAGATTGAATGGTAGTTACATTTTCAGTAGTTTGATCCTTCACAAAGCTTTCCATAGTGACTGGACCAGTTTGCATTCCCACCAGCATTATAAGAGTGTTTCTTTTTCTTCACATCCATGCCAGTACTTGTTGCTTGTGTTTTTTGATATAGGCCATTCTTACTGATGTAAAGTGGTATCTCATTATGGTTTTTGTTTGTATTTCCCTGATTATAAGTGATGTTGAGCATTTTTTCATGTGCCTTGTTGGCCTTTTGTATTTCCTCTTTGGAGAAGTGCCTTCGAAGCACTTCCCTCATTTTTTTAAATGGACCTTTTGTTTTATATTTGTTAAGTTGTGTGAGTTCTTTACTGATATTTTTAACTACCCTTTTCAATAGGTACCTAAAAATTCAAATTAGTATATGGATTCTTAGCTTTGCAGTGAGAATCACTGAGTTAGAAAAGGTAATTTTGCAGGAATTCACATAAAGAATCCACAAAGGTTACCTTTTCTAATTCAGTGATTCTCACTATTAAGCTAAGGGATCAGTGCTTATTTGAATTTTTAGGTATCAACTGGAAAAAGTTTGTTTAAAATATCAGCATTTGATTGACAATCTTGTAAATGGTAATTCCTGTTGAAAATAAGAAGTTTTAACACTGAAATCCTTTTCTGGGTTGATGCATGACAGGTTTTGGGGACCACTGACCATTTCTGAACATTAGCATCTCTAAGGAAGCAGTAAGAATTAGAAATCTTGATAAAAGAATTGTATCAGTTTATAAGATCTTGGATATCCATTGCATTTCTCCAAAGAAGACCTTTAGCTGATTTAACAGTTTAGATGAAGTAATTTCTCAAAGAGATCCAAGTTTTCTTAGCTACAAAAGGAAAAGGGGAAGAAGGCCACTTGCTAAGAAACCTTGGTAAGAATAAAATGAAGAGGAGTAACTGCTTCTTTAGTTTTATCCTGATAAAATTGAAATGTAACAGTATATTTAAATTATGATTGTAGATTTTGGGGTGGTATGATAATTTACTCTTGTGCCTTACACCTTAATGAAATAGTATTCTGAAATAACCACATAATATATGCAAAACATATTTATGTCTTATTTTGGCATGAATTATTTAGGTGATCACTGCAATGCTCCACTTCATTTAGCTTGAAATTAAGTATGGTTTTAATCTTAGGCTAAACATTAGAAATTATTTTTGCAGCCAAAACAAACAACTTTGTCCTGAATACCACTTCCATCCCCACTAAGCTTTCACCCTCTCCCCGCCAACTTGTTAATCCCCAAATTATAAGTCAGTGGTACTAGGATCCTTCTATCCAAAATGCCTTTGTCATCACTGTGGAGAATGGTTATATTTGAGAACGAGAGTGAGAGACTAGTATTTCTTCCTTCAACAATTCCTAACCTGCAATCAAGATAGAAGACCAGGGATTTTCATTTTGTTATGAAAATAACATTTTGTTCATTTTCAACTTGTCTATTTCCATTTTACAACATGCTTGATGGGATACGTTAAACATCCTAATATTGTGAAATATGTGAAACATTGAGTAATAATACTGAAAAATAAATATAAATGTAAGACTCAACTTTCAGTAAAAAAATTCACAAAGGTTTGATTTTGCAGTTTTACTATCATGAACATGGAACTTAGCAGATAGGTTCCAGTGTCTATATTAGGACAGAAGATATAGAAAAGATGGTTGTAGTGAGTTGTAATTACACCTTCCATGTAAAGATAGGCTCTGCAAAGTGTTAAATCTTCAATAAAATGATAGTTTAAAAAAATCATCTTCCCACTGACGCAGTAAGAAAATCCATTTTTTATTGTGATTTGGTCTTATTGGAGAGTAAAAATAGGCCCTTAGAACTTGAAACCATATGTGTAGCAGATGTTATTGAGGCTCTAGAAAACATCCCCAACTTCTGTGGATGAATTCATGCATGTATGAAACTTCCTACCGCAAATAACTGTCCTTGCCCTCTACTTCCCTCGAAAGCCCATAACACCCTCTAGATAATCAATCCACAATAGACAATGGGAGTTAGAAAAAGTATTTCTTAATTTCTTTCCTTCAAAATGATGTTTCTGAGGAATATCCCAAATTGTTTCTTCAAAGACCCTCCAGGAAGTCCCTACCTATTTGCCTCTATGGAGGTGTGTGGTTCAATAGCATAGCATTATTGGTATTATAACTTCCCTGATTTTTGATCTTTACTCTCTCATTCTTCTTCCTGGGATTATCTACCAAATAGGCCACCTATACATAAGTCAATAAATCAGATAATGCTTTCAGAGAAATACAAATTAATTCAATGAATTTTCACTTCATGTGAATTAGGGATCCAACTTTATATAACTTACATTATCTGGGAATCCTAAAGATAAAAGTATCAATGTCAAATTATAAGCAGATCAGTGAATTCTCACATTAACCTGACATAAACAAATACAAGAAAACTTTGCCTGTGAACATAAACACTCTCCTACCCAAACACCTAGAGTTATTTCAGGCAAAGCCACTCTAAAATGTTTTCAAAATTCAAAATTGCAAAACATGAGTAAGAATAATTCATTCAAAGCAGTATGAATAACAAAATAATGTATTTTTAAACTGTGGCTTAAACAACACTAATCATAGTATTTCATGGTTTCTATTACTCGGTGCAAAAGGAATGGTTTGTCTGCACATTGTGATATCAGCTAGAAGAATTGAGGGCTCACTATTTGGAAATTTCTGAAGACCCATTTCTTAGTTTTTTATAATAAAAAATATGCTGGGTAGTTTTAAACAGTAAATATATTTCTGAATCTTTAGGTTAAGAAGGACAAGGTCAAGGAGCTAGTGTATTTGAGGCTTTGTGAACACCTACTCCTTAGACAGTGCCTTCGCCCCTGAACCTGTAGATGGTGGGAGATGCAACAGAGCTCTGTGAGGCTTCTCTTACAAGGACTCTCACAAGAACTAAATATTCATGACCTAATCATCTCCCAAAGACCTCACCTCCTGATTACATCACCTTGGGCATTAAGTTTTCAAACTATGAACTTGGTGGGAGACACAAACTCTCACATAAGGGAGATTTAGGTGACAGCAACTTCACTGGGGTTAGAGGAGTTGCTTCCACGGTGGCTAACATATTACTTACCAATTGGCCCCTGGCTGTTGGCAGAAAGCCTTAACCATTCTCTATATGGTGTTTTTTCTGTATAGTGCTGCTGCTATGTTTTCACAAAGCAACAGGTGTCTTCCCCAGAAGGAAGAGCTAAGAAACAAGGTACTAGGCTATCATATCTTTAATGACCTAACCATTTAAATCATACATGCTCACTTCTGGCAGTATCTTATTTGTCATATTAGGTCAGTTCTAGTAAATGTGGGAGAGTATTATACAAGGATGTAAGGGTGTTAATACAGAAATCCATGGTTGTTAGGGAAACTTTGGACCTTGATCACCACAGACACTATGCATTTGTTTTACGTCATCTTAACGAAGCTAGAATTGTATTTTCTAAAATTCCCTTCCCTGCATTGTTATGTGTTATTGGTACCATGGGAAATATTTTCATGGGACTTGAATGGGTAAAACAAATCAGGAAATATATTCCTTTTGTTCTCAGATAGTCTGGCCTCTAGGCTCCATGGTTGCTCATTCAAGTTATCGTTTAGTCTTTCTGGCTAAAATAGATAGAACGAGGAAATGGATCAAAGAAAAAAAAAGACTAAAGGACTAAACAAGGACAAACAGCAGAAAGAAAGGAGGCAAAGAGACGAGGGGAGATGTGGTGTGGGGGGGTATTCCCATGGGGATTAGCAGTTATATAATCATATAATGTAAAATATGCAAAAATAAAAATTAAAAAAAATAATAAAATAAAATAGATAGTAGCTTAGTTATGCCTACATATGCCAGATCCCCTCTTTCAGCCTCTCTTACTTCTGTCCAAGGTGTATTTAGTTGATAGCGGCCCTTTTTGCAGATCATTCCAACATGGAGATTGGAGGCTTGGAAGCATAGACAGACTGACCTGGATTCTAGTCTGTGCTAATAAATTCTGTCTTAATCTTGCAGGCATTAATTTATTCTTGCTTCCTCCCACCTCCACATCCATCTTTTCTTCCTCACTCTTTGTCTTTGTGACTTCAGGCTTAGCAACAACATAGAAACAATAGTCTCCCAAAGAGTGTATAACCTACACACAAATACATGAGGGTACATTCCTTTAATAAATGGTTTATTATGCACAAACCTGCTGGTTATGCTTCTGAGGTTAAACTCTGAGAATATAAAATAAGTAACTTTAAATTGAATGAAGCACAAAAGAAGAAATCAATTATTGTAAGAGAAAAGATAGCATTAAAAAGTAATATATTTGAACAGAGGGCAAATATGAGTATAAACATGAAAAATATATTAAATAAAAGAAAACCTTCTAATATATGAGTTTATTAGTTAGATATTTACTCTGAACAGAATATAGGAGGCTATAACAAAATTACAAATAAATGATATTTCAAATAAGATAGATGTTGATTTCTTTTCCATAAATGCAAGCTATTTTTCCCTCCTGTGGCTGATAGGCATTTTCACATTCTCAGTAAACCACTTTTTTTCATAATATCCTCAATAAGATATTAAATGTATGCCTTGCATACAAGTTCCAATTTTAATTTTGCCATCACATCTATACCCTGCTGTAACTTTATAGCAAAGAACAATAAGACCTTTTCTTTTCCTTTAAGACTATGATTTTAAGTTTTATATGTTGATTTTACTTATTTACCACTGATTGGACTATACGTGATTCAGTGAGGTTAGGAAATGTTGCCTTTATGTATGTGGACATTTACCCATCTGAAAACCATATTATTGTAAAATATATATATATATATATACTGAGAGCACAAATTATGGTTTCTGACAACTTTTAAAAAGTAGAGAAGACATTTCTCAAAGGACTATTAACAAATAGAGAGAATGAGTACAGTACTTTACAGACTAAAGCATCTTTGAGAGAGAGAAAAGAAGAAAAAAGATAATAGATTAAAATAATAATCCATTGGGAGAAAGGATAATGACTATAAAACTTTCAATAGCATTAATCATAAGATTTGAAAAGCACACTGAGTCTGTAGCAAGAAAAAATAAATAAAATTACATGTAGATGTTTTGTAATAAACCAGAACACTCAAGACACAAAGAAACTCCTTAAATTAACAAACACAACCCATGAGGAAAATTATTAGAATTTCATAAGAACCTATATTTCAATGCATTGCTATATTTACAGGAAAATAAGTAAAATCTCTAAGAACAACTTGAATAATACCTAAAAAGCATGCAGAAAATGACCTGAATCTTAAAAACCAGTACATTTTCTACTAGTTATAAATAGTAGCTTTTTTTTTTTTTGGTAGATAACAAACCTGTGGAAGCTCATATTGGGAATGTTATTCTTACAGCATCAAATTCCTAGCAGAAATAATTTCAAACACTTCCTGATAAAAGTGGTTGCAGAGCATCCAAAGATGAAGATTAAATAACTCTAGTCACCATGAATGAGGCAATAGAAACAACAAACATTTTTTTTAAAAACTAATACATATATATTTCACATCTTTGTATTCCTCAGGGTTCACCCACCTCCTTCCCTCCCTGGCTGTTCCAAGTTCCAACACTCTTCCCCCATCCCAAGTTGTGTACTTCACGACCCTACCCCCAAGTTGTGACTTCAGTTTAGTTGTTAGCTTGTTTTACTTTTCCTTGTGGCCTTTTGTTTGATTTTCTTATGTCCTGTATATTAGTGAAACCATTTGGATTCTGTCTTTTTCTTTTTGACTTGTTTCTGCTAATATATATGATTTCTTCAAGGTACACCCATGTTATCATAAATTCATCAAATTTGTCATTTTTTAATTGATGAGTAATATTCCATTGTGTATATATCTTTTCATCCATTTATCTGTCTTGGGACATTTGGTTGTTTCCATGTCCTTGCAATTACAAATAGTGCTGCAATAAACATCTGAGTACAGGTGTCTTATTGTATAAGTACTGAGGTCTCCTTTGGGTAGATTCCCAGAAGAGTGATCGCTGGGTCAAATGGTAGTTCCATTTTCATTAGTTGAAACAACAAACATTTAATTTAGATACTAAATGTGGAAAATATTGGAGTGATTAGAAAAGGAATGTAAAATGACTAATAAAGTATTTTTAAAATAATTGAAATAAAAAAAAATCAATGAGCTACAACATGTTATCAAGAATGAGCAGATACAGAATTCTACTTCGACCATGGTAAGTAACAGGAACTGAAGTTTTCCTGATATTACAAACATCTAAAAACTTAGGAAAAGAAATGTGTTGAATGAAGCAAGATAGAAGACTCTGGGTCATATATATTGTGATCCTAGGGAAAGGCAAACAAACAGGGTGAACCAAATGATCTGCCTAGTAGCACTTACCAAGTTGAGAATTATTCTTAACCTGACCTCACAGAGTTGCAGAGTCAGAGATAAAAGCTGAGGGAGGGTGCATTGCTTGGACTGTGGAATGTGTAAGGCAACTTACCAAAGTGAAGGAACTACCTGAAGGAGGAGCTCCAGGAACATACACAGGAATCCCCTTAAGTTTATTGTTAAATACTAAGCTGCACTTATATTGGGGAAACTGGAACTCAGATAGAATTGAGAAATGTTTGGTTTCCAACTAGCCAAAACATCAGAGGGGACATATACTGGAGCTAATATAATTTTTAGGTAAAGGATTCTTTAAGAGTGAACTTAAAAGCTTAAAAACAAACTTCAAAAGAGTCAAGTTGATCTGCAATAATATACATGCCTAGACAAACTATCATTTTTAGAAGAAGAATAACAAAATCAAAACAATCAATAATGTAGTTCTCAAAATGTTGGGGATCCAATTTAAAATACCTAGATATGAGAAGAAGCCCTAATATGTGACCTTTGAACAGGAGAAATTCAATCAATAGAAGCACTTCCCAGAATGAAAAAGATGTTCTCTCTCTCTCTATATACATATCATATATATATATATATATATATATACATATCATATATATATATATGAGTAGGATTTCAAAAGCTTTTAAAATTGTGCTCAAGGAGTTAAAGAAAAGCATATTAAGAATGCATATTGAAAACATAAAAAATGAAGCAAACAAAATACAGAGCAAACGTAATATGCAAAATAAAAATCTGATTTTTATTGTTTTTTAACAATGGCTAGGCATTGCAGATTAAAGTTCAGTGAGCTCAAATATAAATCATTAAGTCTACACAAATTAAAGCACAGAAATAAAGGAACCATCTGAATGTCTCATTGATGAGACAATTTCAAGTAGCATAAACCATGTTTGATAAAGTTTACAGATTAGAAAATGCAAAAAAAGATCAAAAGTTTCTCCAAATTTGATGAAAATTATAAATATCCAAAATGCAATGAATCTTAAACAATAAAAAGACAATCACACTGTGCCACATTATACTCAATTTACTCAAATTGTAATCAATGAGAATATCTGAAAATAGAGGAAGATTCTGGGAAATTGGCATGGTAGAAAATACCAGGAACTTGTCTCTCCAACTAGATAGCAATTGCATTGCAGAATATGTCTGTCATAACTACATTTCAGAGTTTATTGAAGATCTCCAACTTCCATAACAAGTGTTATGGTGAATTGTTACTAATTTTAATCAAAGTCAGTTTTTAATACTGTAGTAGCTGTCCATTCCCAAAGCCCCAATCCAATTCCAGGCAGCCTTTAGCATGTTCTTGATTAGCTTGCACAGAGTTTTTGCTCTCCTGTGAATTTCTTTCTTTCCTTCTTTTTTTTCTTAAAGCTTGAAGTGATTTTGGTTTTGCAAACCAAAGTTATCAGGGGAGAGTGCAAATGCAGTTCCCCACTACCACAAATTATGCAATGGAGTTTCCCACATCTGGAGTGCAATGGATAATCTCTTCCTGGGAAAACCACCTTCTGTCATAGTACCTCCACTGCCAGGTAAATATCTTTCTTGTGAATTTCAAATAAAAAATTAATAAACCACAGCAAGATTGTGGGAAGTTGGTGTTCCAAACATATACATGGAGGTGGATTCAGCACAATGAAAAAAAAAATGGACATTTCCAATTCTAAATTGAATGTTGTAATTTTCTACCATGTGCTCAGCAAATTTTCACTTTGTGACATTTCTGTTGAACTGACTCTGTGTCATTCCTCATGCAGTCAGTGACTGTGGTTGCATGGATCAAGTTCTGGCCAAGTGACATTAAATTAGAAGAACTCTAAAAGGTCATTTCAATCCCAGAAATCTCTATGAATTTCACTGAGCCTTTTTTTGTGAAAATATTAAAACCTAATTGTCTTTTAATCCTGTCCCATTTCCTTCCCCTGTTGGTGTGAACACCAAGAACATCACTTAATTAACTTTCAATATTAAATTTTACCTGTAGTCTGCTTCCTAGGGAGCACAACAAGCACCATCAAAAATTTGAACCACAAACATGCAAAAGTAAAAATTGATCAAACAACATATTCTTTCTTTGAAAGCATAAATTTAAAATATCAAGAGTGATAAGAAATCATCACTGTAGATTCTGAAGATGTGAAAGGATAATAAAGGGGATATTGTGAACTACTTTATCTTAATAAAAATTTAAATTCTGATGATTAAAAAAATAATTCATGAAGAACATAATTAACTAGAATAGACAGTAGAGGAAAAAGAGCCATTAAAAACTTTTGCTAAAAACATAAAAATAAAAACAATGTAAGCAAATGCATGGATATAATTTACCAAATTTATAAAGATGAATTGAAATACCTTTAGCACACCAAAATTTTAAGGAATAAATTATTTAAATAAATTATTTAAATTTAAATTTAAATTAAATTAAATTCTATGCAAAATTCCAGAGGCTAGATAATAAAAATATTTTTTCAATTCTTTTTGAGTCCAGTTTAAAATTGATGTAAATATTAAATGACAATAGAAGGAAACAGCAAATTAGATTAGAAGGAAAAAATTCCTAGATAAAATTTAGAGAAATTTAAAGCAGCAGTGATTCAAAACAATGAAAGGATAGTTCAGCAGAAAATCAATTAATGTAATTTAGTTTACAATAAAAGATTAAAGAGAACTCTCACTTGAAGTTGAAGAAAATGCAATTGAAAGTTTGTCACTTAGGTTTGATAAGACTGTTTAGTCAATTAAGAATAGATAATATTTAATCTAATAAAGGATAACTAGCGATGCCTAGAGTAATAATTCCAAGTGATGAGTTGTTGCAGTTCCTTTAATATCAAAAATATGATATAGATACAGAATGGCACTATTTAAAATTCTCATAGTAATAGAGGACCAAATCATCACAACAGTACAATAAAAACCAAAAGATTTATTCAGGAAGAAAATATGAATCGCAAATTATAAAATTCCTATTATAAAATTTCTTAGTCCTATTCTGCTACCATTACCTCCACTGACTTGGTAACTTGTCTGTGAATATAAGGATCACGATAAGCATACTGCAAGTAAGGCACTCAATTCAGTCAAAAATTCAAGAGAATACTAAAAAATACTTAGCAGTTAGGACAAATAATATTTTAATGCACTATTTTGTAATTAAAATTTAATGAAAGTAATAAAAAATTTCCAGAGTGAACAGAATATCAAAACTATAAAGAAAAACTGATTTTTGTTTTAAGACCCTATTTGATATATGACAGGCTCCAAAAGAATATTCCTAAAAGGAATAGTCCCTATTCTTAAGAGGAACAGTTGCTTCTAAGTAGCTCCTGATTCCATTCATGGTTGCAATTTTGTCAACTTATATGAGGTGAGGTAGGTTAATGAAGGTTAATAATCAGAAGAGAATGGGCATGCAGAACTTTATATAATATTTTTCATATATATTTTTTTACTGTAAAGATTTTATGATTTCCCATTTGTGCCACCATGTGGAATTTATTCACTTTTGGCTAAGTGCATAGAGGGAATCATATTTTTCCTTTTTCCTCAGACTCACCTATGACTTGACACAACACTAATAAACAGCCTCATTCTTTTCTCTGGGTCTACTTCCCTGACTTTTTTCTTTCAGCTTCCTTTAAATCTAAACGTATTTGGCTTCATTTCTTTTATAGTCTCTCCACATTGATTTCTGGGAACCCCTTTCCCTGATCTCACTCTGAGTACAAAAGGCCAGATGCCAGGAAATTATGAAACAAGTAGTGATATTTTTGTAGTACTTCAAATTGTCATTTCTTATCACTTTACCTCCTTGCTATGTCTCTTTCCTACTCACTGGTACTCATTTTATTGTATGATCTACTTTTTATCATCTCTAACTACTGAAGGAATTTGTAGAATAAATTAATTCTGAAATATAAAAGGCTGAAATCAACTGAGCAGTCTCTACATTCTCTGCACAGTTTCTGTTTTACATAAATCAAAGCTTTGAAGCTAAAGTAAAACACTAACTATTGAATCTCAAGTATCAACTAGTGGGTAAACAACTTACATCCTTTTATTTCATGTTATATTGAATTTTATACTTGCTACCTTTCTTTAAATTGTGCATAAAACAAATTTTAGAATATCTCACAACCAAACATGACCCAAACTTTCCCAAAAGACGGTAGAAGAGGGAATTCACTCTATATTCCTAGTTCTTTAACTGGAGAACAAAGAAGACACAGGTTAATAAGAGATAATGGGGCAGACTACGCTCCTTTCCAGGTACTGCATGTGAGCTCCACCTCTTCTCGGTTAGGGGGTCTCAGTTCTGCTGCCCTCCAGCCAGAGGCATCCAATGCTGGGAGGTTGGGTGGCATATCCCACAAAGATCCTAAGTCCTTATTGGGTATGAGCTTGTAAAGGGCAAGTAGGGGTGGGGCAGACGGCAGCTCCCATCTGGTTTTAATCCCCCTCCAGTCATTCTTCACCAGGAACAAGAAAAACACAAATGAACCAGCTGTAGATACAGAGGTGGCCATGATATGAATAAAAGCCCTGACACACCCATCTGCTAGGCAGGACCTATGAAGAGCCTGGAGGGAACTGCTGGAGAAAGGACCGTATGACTACTATATGGAGACTTACTACAGTGTTGCACCTGCACAATTACCAGGGTTTGGGAGCCAAAATCATGGCTCAGAGAGGCCTACAGTGAGAACAAGTTACTGTCCATCTCCACAAGGCAGAAGAAGGTCACAGAAACATGGCAGTGGCTCCAATGCAGAGCTGCAAACATAGAGCTGAGACAAGCAGAATTAATCATCTGCTGATGTATGTCTCAATCAAGGAACTTCCCTACTGACAAAGGCTGGGAGACAGACTCCCTAAGCCAGAGTCCAGAAATAAATGTTGAAGAAGCAGCAAAATGGAACCAAAACCAAAATGGAGAAGACAACTAGCAAGAAGGAGGAAGCATTGATAGGATCCAAAGGAGTTCGAACTGAATGCAACATACAAAGTTAAGAATGGAAATCTAAGCAGCATGGTCAAGAACACAGATGCTTGCCAGGATAAGGACAATACCTCAGAAAAGGAAGAGGTCAATGGGTCAAAGTCCAACAAACAGCAAGGAGAGAAGGGCTGCAGTGCTAAGGGAGGAATTCAGGGAGGAAGACAAACCCAAGGGGATCAACAACTATTAAATACATGAAAATTAAAAAGTAGATGAAATAATAACTAATATGTGTATCATGCATAAACATTAGAATACCCAGAGATGACTAAATCCAAGATGTGGTTAGAACTTGGACTCCTATGGCATTGCTTCCAATATATATATATGGAACTGGTAAGTGAAGATTAGCTAGTTTTAGTCAAGATTATTTTGTGGCTTACTCTGTTACAATCATCAGTTGATAAAGGTCTAAAATTATATTTCCATAATTAACTTGTCTCTTCTGCTAGAAAAGAGAAATAGAACATCCTAGCAAATTTATACAACATACAGGGAAAGTTCAGTGAGCTTTTTTTTTTTTTTTTGCATTAGCTCTTTTTAATTTCTTTTAATTTAAAATAACTTTTATGTCAAAGTGTCATATTTTGGGGTGGTATGTCCTGCTACCCTACAAGGCCAAGTATTTACTAATAAAAATAATATGTCTACATGTGGACAATAAGAAAGAAAATTAAAAATTTGAAGTCTCAATTAAATCCAAAATAATCAACTTGTGCCAATATTACAAAGGACTTCAAAAGTCCTTCATCTGCCAAGTGTTTTCCCGATTTGATCGCTAATTGTTTTTTTCTCTCATGAATGTCAAATTGTAATATATGAAATCGGCATGTCTGGCATTGAAAAATAGAAGGATAATAGACTGTTAGGTATTACAGACAAATTTTATGAACAATACAACAAATAGACTTTATTGAATGAAATGGACTTTTTTTCCAGTGATTGCAGTCAAAATACTGAAATTACAATTTACTATTTGTTGACTTTGGGGAAGGGAATTTAGGTAGAGATAGCAACTAACATTTACTAAGCACTTACCTTGTTCCAGACAAGATTCTAGTGCTATCTTACAGACATCTCACACCTCATAAGAGTCCGATTTAACCCCCCATTGCATATTTCTTATCAAGAAACTAAGAAATATACAAAGATGACGAAGTTCTGCAAGGTTCACATAGCAAGTACATGAAGAGAAACCAGGGAAGCAGTATGCACAATGGAAGGTAGACTTAGCACATCACATTCTTCATACGCTGTTCATATGTTGTTTAAAATTTTTTACTTACCTCACCAGCTCATGGTTTACAATATTATCTATTTTTCTCTTTTTAATTTGCTCATCAGTTTTTCATGGTAAATCAGTTCTTCATGATCAGTTCCATTATATAAAGCTGTTTATATAACATCATAACAAGAAATCTGCAGTTCTTTGGTTTAAATTTTTTCACTCAGCTCACCAGCTCATGTTTTAAAATTATTATTTCTCTCCTTTTAATTCACTCACAGTTTTTCATGATAAGTTTTTCATGATCAGTTCCATTATATAAAGCTGGACTTTTGTATAACATCATAAAATTATCAAATACATTTATATGCTACATCCACATTATATAATATATAATGTTGATACAGAAATAATAATTTATACATATACATATACATGAATATTATATACAATACACAACATATATAATAATTTATATATAACATTAACAGTTCATACATATACTTATACATGTACATGTTTATTATAAATACATGTGTTTATACATAAACAATATTGAATATATATTTAAAAGAATTATAGAGACCCCTGTTTAATCCAAAGGAAACTGTATTCTCCCTCCAGTGGAGGCTTTATTAGACTACTAACATGTGAAGAAAAAAAAAAAAGAAAAACACCTGCTCATCTTTTTCATAAAGCTCAATAATAAGTGAAACCAAATAAACCAGTTCATTAAAGCAATAATGAAAGCTGAACAACTAATATGCAATTTTAAAACAGAACTTTTTGGATGTTCTCCCTTCTACTTAAACAAAAAATTCACCTAACATCATGCTTACTCACACGGGCAAATGGTACAAAATGCAATACATTAAATAACACAAATGTTGTCCATTATAATGAAATGAAATGACATCAAAGACAGAATATTCAGAAAAGGAATTTATAACCTACTAAAATTCAGGCTAGCAGCCAAATACTGTAACAGCTTCAAACATCAGACAACTTAAGGTGTATGATTTGAAAATAAAAATGCATAATTTTCAAAGAGCTCCAGGTACATCAACAGTAGTGATGTGATGAGTTATTTGTGCCAAATATTTATTTCTTTGCTGTCTGATTGTTCCAGCTCCCCAGAGGTTATGAGTCTCTCACCTGCTGTTCCCCAGTTGCTAAAATCAGAGACTATAACACAGATGGAGCACCTAAGTTCTCAGGGCTGCTGTTTCCAAGAGATAAGACTGCCTTGAAGTGCTCAGCTTTGCCTCCTTCTGAAAGATCCTGAACAACCTTTAATAATAAACAGTTATTTCTCCATTGTTATGTTAACCACATTCTTACATACACAGAGGAAGTATGATGAAAGTCAGTTATTTAAATCATTTGAAGCACCTATAGTTTCATTATTTCTGGTCATTATGCTATCTCCTCGTTTTTTTATCCTTCTCTCTACCTCCTATCTACCTCACCACCCCCTCCCAAGTCTGTTGTCAAAATGCAATGATTTAAGAGCCCAGTGGAAATGTAGACTCACATTTCTCCATCACTCAGTTGCCTTGAACGTTTTTGGTGAGCTATTCTTTAGTCACCCTGTCATTCTGTTCTTGTCGTTTATAGCATTATATCTCTAACTATGAGAACATTGCAAAAATCTACTAAAGCCACTCTGAAACATGCATTATGCCTAGTTATGACCTTGTGATTAAAATAAGCCAATTTCCAGGTGTCAAAAAAAATAGCCGTAATCCCTGATGCTGTAGAAATATACTCATTTACTAATTTTTATCAAAAGATAGTGGTCATTTACCTTGAAAGTTCCTAATTACAGAAAAACAAACTTTTCATTCTGCTTCCTGACTCTAGAGAGTGGTAGAAAAAATCCAATTGGGTCACTAAATAGTACTTTAATAATTTGCCACTTTGGTGAAATATCATAATTGACAGAAGTTTTTTTTGTGTGTGATGTGAAACAGTTCATGGACTGTGCTTAAATGACAACCAGAGATCAATTATTGCTGAATGTTACCAAAGTATTCTCAGTTCTTTCCCTCTGGATAGGACCTTGAGTATCATATTCAGCGGCTAATTATTTTTCTGCCCTCAGTCAAGGTATTCTGGGGACTCTTGAATAATAAGCCGAGGTGACTTACATCTGTGCCTCCACATTTTCTCCATCTTTTATGGGAATACTGAGCACAAATGAACTGTATTATATAGAAACTATGATTAGGAATTTTTAAACAGTGAATGAGGTTAAAATGTACATTGTCTGAGTCAATGCTATCTATTTAAAATCCATTTTAATAAATGCTTTTTCTGTTATTTCCTTAACTTCTCTTTTAATAGGAGAAACTTATCTTTTAGTGTTGAATACAATGTTTAATCCCAGAGTAAACCCCTTTTTATTAAAACCTAATCCTTGGAGAACAGTTAAACAGGACCCACGAAAGACTATACTGCATAATCACATTTGTCACATAAGCGAGGTAATTTTAATGGACAATTAATTTAGCTTTGGTTTATTAGTTAGCTTTATTTTGATTTATCCCTAGACTTTTAAGTCACTCTGCCAAATGTAACTTATAGCTCATATTGCAACTTAAATATTATTACCAATTTATTTGAATTATTTTCAAATATCTGTGTACTTTTTTAAGTGTATATAAATTATAAACTTGAACTTAATTATAAAGTGTTAAGTAGTTTGTATTTCTTAGGAAGAAATCGTTTTTTCAGATGAATGCATTTCTAATTTTATATAAAATTTAATAGAAAATAGTACTCCTATGCTCTTATAGCAGGCCGAATCTTCTTTTAGGAATTCAAATGATAGATTGTAAACACAAATGTTTTTGATTTCTAAACTACTTTCAATTCTATGGGGTTTACTATGGGTTCAGGGCTTCCTCTGTGAAGCAATATTTTATAGGCTAAATATATTTAACTTTTTCTGAGAAGTTCACTTTTTTACACTTTGGAATGGTGGAAACCACCAATCCCCTCCAGTTCATAATACCTAACCAGCTTGATATCCTCCCAATAGATATTACAGTTAATAAATAATAAATAAATGAGCACAGGTTATAGCAGGAATTCCCAACTTCATCCTTTGACCCATCAATTCTTCTTCCTGTAACTGGTTACTTTGGGAACAGAAGTTCTAGAAAGTATTACTTTCTTTGGCCTCCCAGTAGCTGGAGAGCTCATGTATTGCTCTTTTAACATGTTGTTAAAGATTCAGATTAAACATAATTTTACATGCACCCAAAGTCCTCTACTACGATGTCATCAAGGGAATACCTGCAATGAGGATATATGAAAAACTATGTGAAATTAAGAGGCACAGCCCTTAAGACTCTCCTCACTTCAAGTTTGTGGTTACCCAAGGCCATCCTCTGGTTTGATAAATCATCAGGATTTACAGAAAGAGTTTATACTCACAGCACAGTTTATTATGGGAATAGATCACAGATCACAGGTTAAAATTTGTCAACAGAAGAAACACAAAGAGTAGAGTCTGAGAGGGCTCCAACCATGAAGTTTTAATTTTTTATAGAATCATTACTTTCTTGGCATCAACATGTGAGAATACATACAGAATATTACCAACCAGAGAAGCTTATCTGAGTTTTACTGTTCAGAGTTGTTAACTGGAATTTTACCTTTGACTTTCCACATGGTTGACCTTTAGCCTCAGGTACACTGTAGCCAGAGTGGATAAATTAATTCTAAACTACATTGTTAAATATACTGAAAGCTTCCAGCTAAATAAAGACATTTTTGACAGGAAAGGCATTCTAATGAGATTGGAGATTACCTCTCACTGCCTACTAACTGAGTAGCTCTAGTAGAGGCTGGAGGAAATCCTTTACAAGAGTGTTCAGGTAAGACAGTTTACAAAACAAAGCAAAACAAAATTGTAGATCATCAATTCTACTTAAACCATAATAAAATGTATTAGTTGACAATGATCTGTAGTCAAACAAAAAATTCTTAGTATCTAAATAATACATCCCAATCCTGTAGGGTTTACTGTCTGTTTCTATCATAAATATATCTTTTAAGAGTGAAGTATGTGAAATCTTTCAATCATGCTCACTGAATGAGGACATCTGACTTCTTATATAGTAAGATATATCTGAAATATGGCACAATGAGATGATAGAAATGATGAAATTTTTTTTAATTACATTACCTCTTCCAACTCCTGACTTCTAGAAAGGAATGCATCACATTTGGATGGGGTTTTGTGAACACAAGACAAAGCAAAAGGAAATTAGTGAATGTTAACTTATCTTCTAGCTGTATAATCCCAGTAACTTAAACATAAGCAATTCTTTTAAGCTAGTCTTGGTATTCTTCCTTATAATAAAAACTATTTCAAACTGCAGAATCAATGAAGTCCATTTATAAAGGTGCTTAAAAATGTATCTGGAAAGTTGCACAGGAAATTTCTCCTGAATACAAAGTATGTATCTCTTTGTGTATGAAACAATGAATTCTGATTTGCAGTTTCAATTTAGTTAAAACCCATTTTACTAAATCAAGGTATATCTCTAATGACAGTCAACTCATATTTATACTCATAAATTTTAATTTCTTCTACCTCTCACTTAAAAACTGCATTATGGCTATTGCACTTATTAGTTTAGTAATAGAAATCATTCTGAAAGTCAAAAATATATGTATTTCTATATGTTATCAAAGGGGTGTTATGTTTTTTTTATGATGCTTAGCTCATAAATGACAAGTTTTAATTACATATAGTTTATAGTCTTATTACAAATTAAGTAATTAGAAATAGCAGAATGATACAGTATCTGTCTTTTTATAACTTACAATAAAATGAATAAACTCATTAGATGAGATGTGCGACATTTCAATTTTGAGTGTACATCATTTATTAACTTATCTCTCAAGATATATGCCACTTATATTTTTCTTAAAAATATTTCTTGACACATCACACATGTACAAAATTGATCAATGAAATCAGACTATGTGACAAAGAGAAACAATTGGATGTTTGGCTTGAAAATGAGAATTGACTTTGTTAATTTGGTTGTATTGCAGATATTTTTTCATAAATTGAATGAGTTTTATCTACACCTTAAAGATATCTTGACAAAAACATCTTTGAAGTTCAAGATAGGAAGATTTTATAATAACAAATTAATAACACACTATAACAGGATTACTCCAACCCTGTATCAATCAAGATATAATCAGAAGGCACACTAACTTAGAAAAATTGATGATAGTTTATTTCTACAGAGACTACGCAAAGGAAACATAAAGAATTGAGATGAAAATTAGGGTCAAACTGTTGCTGAGCTAAAGGGAAAAGGAAAGAGAAACATGGAAAACATGGAAAGGGAGTGAATATTGTATTAAAAGCATCCTATTTCACCATTTTTTTTTCTTTTTTTAAATATGTATCTTGCTAGAATTTCCTATAAAGGGAAGCCAGAGAGAAATTAGTAGGCATGGATGCATACTGGCTCCTCAATCCAACTCTGCATGTAAGAGCAGACATCAGGGCAAAAAAGAAGGGAGAATAAATTCGAGGGGCACACAGAAGTTCCCCAAGATAAATCCTTTTCAGGATGTCAAACTATATTAAAGCATCTAAAAGAAGGAATAACAGGCACAATAAGCTATCATTAGCAAAGTCTTGAGATAGTATTTCTGAGCATCCTTTCTGTGTCAGGGGAAACTCTCTAGAGCAGCAACCAATAGGAAATATATAAATATATAGAAAATGATCATTAGGAGGGGTTGGTTCACACTGTTATGGAGGATGAACGGAATCACAATCTGCCCTCTGATGGATGCCAGTTCAACCTCAAGGCTTGAGAATTAAGGGAGTCAACAGTTTAAGCCCCAGGTCAGGTTTGATGGCCTAAAACAGAATCTCCTGTGACTCTCCTGAAAAAATTAATCCAGCTTTCTTACAGAGTGGTAAGAGCCTGGGATCTGTACTGTACACTGCGTTCTCTTTGTTGCCTCTGTTCATCTATGCTTAGGAAAACTTCCATTAAAATACCCTGACTTTTAAAAATTCCCTTGTGAGTTTTTTTGTTTGTTTCTGACATCTTTAGTATTTATCATTAATCCTCTTTCGTTATAGTGATATGTGGACTAGATACAAAAGATGCGATTTCCTCAACTTTGTAGTCATACCCAACACTATTTTATAAACAAATATGATAACTTGATTTGTTTCTTTAAATCTTGTATTTTTGTGCTGTTTGTGCTGTTTCTGTGCTCTTTGTTCCATTGATTTGCTTTGTGTTGTGACTGAACCTTTAATGTTACCCATTATAAGTTTTCTTCAAAATATATATATTTACGCTTCCAGATTAGGTTTAGAATCATCTTTTTTTCAACTTGAGCAATGAATGACCTTAGTATCAGACTCAATGAGTTGGTTCATCTTTTTTGGTTGTGGAACTACTAAACACCACTGAAAATAAATTTCACAACTTCTCAACTGTTACTAGCTACTATGAACAGCAGATGCTTCAAATTATTCCATGATATACAGACCAGTTAATTATGGGTTTTACTGTTAGGTATTTTTTGGGAGTAGGAATGGGGGGGGGGAGGAGTTGATAATATAAAACATGTTTATAGCATGTTTTAATGCACATCTTTTCAAATAAGAAGTTTTGCTGAGTCTGTTGATTATCAGATTAGCTGTTTTTTAATGTCTCCTTTGGCATCTCCAAATTTAATTTCAGGAATATGTAAATCTTATCTTCTAGAGGAAGTCATCTATCTACATTATATTGGGTAATAGAAATGTAATGGTACTATATTTTTGTAGATTTAACTAGAAGTTAGCTATTTTTCCTATAGTGATTCTTTTTCTTAGGAACATGTGCTATCTCTCTATTCAGGTTGTATTTTTAAGTAAAGATTTATTACTTCTTCATAAAAGCCTTTCAGAATAATATTGGGTTTTTTTTAATGTTAATTATTTTATTGAAATTGTGAGTAAAATAATTTGACATCATTTTTTAAAAAATTGGTTATTTCTGAAATTATTGACCTCTTGTATGGGACAATGAAAAAATACAGTATATGTTATATTTTGTCCTGCATCTTGTTGAATTTTCTCCTAAATTTGACAAAAATACCAGTCAATATACCTGTATTTACTTTTGTTAATGGTAAGTTATTATCATTATTCTACTAACTTCCCATAATTTAGACATAGAAATGACCTAATTGTCTTACTACATTTACTAGAAGAATAGTGTAGAAAAATAATGGCTGGTTTTGGGCATTACTTCTCTGGTTATTAATAATAATAATAACTTTCCTGTTGATTCTTCCTTTAGTAAAATAAATATACTGTTTCCTATACTTAGTTTGTCATTTTATTGTTTTTTGAAAGTCAAGAATGCATTATGATTGAGTCTAGTTCTTTTGTAGCATCTAAAGAAAACTTTCTTGATCATTTTATCAGTTAATATACTCAATTTGGTTAGTAGATATATAGCTCTAAAAATTTCTTTAGAGTTACCACCTAAATAATTACTTTTCAATTTCATCATTGCATATTTTTATATTTCCACTGACATATTGTTGTTACTTCCCAAGTTGAATACATTTTTTGTTTTCTTATTTTCTCAAATTTAAGACTTTTAACTTTATTCTGAGAAATTTTAGTTATAGTTAGTAATATTTTTACATGGTATATTTTCATTTTCATTCAATTTTAGTAATACATTTTGATTTCCTATCCAACCCAAGAAATATTTATAAATTAAAAAAGACTTGGTTTCTTTTTCCTGTTTGCTAACACCACTTCCCACAACTTTGAGTGCTAAGTATTTTTGGCTTCATGTTGTCAATGAATTTTATCAAAACACACTCAAAAATGTTATCATGGCAAAAACTGATGTTATTTAGCCACTAGCTCTTTTCAAATTTTGCTTACTAACAAATATTTGATTTTGTCTTGATGCCAACATTTATCATTTAAAATTAAAATTCACTGGTCTTAATACTTCAAGTTTTTACATTCTCCTGGACAGAATTCTGCTTTCACACTGCCTCCGAAACAAAAGAACAAGGCAATGCTCTTCGTTCTGCCCAATGCACTATAATTAAGTATCTCCTGAGGGACCATGAATAAAAGCTTAGATGCTTGGGACATAGACATGTGAAGAGAGCTCTTGTCTTTATACCTCCTACTATTGAATGAAATTTGAACATGTATCTGCTAGAGCTGGGCAATCATTTGATAGCACAGGAGGAAACAAGAAAATTGCAAGAATATTTTAGTAGAAACAGTTATTCCACTTTTCAGACATTCTGAACTTTAGCTGTATTCTGAGATGCTTAGACTAAGACCTATATAAGACCTATATGTGCCATGTTTTCTTAATGTTAGTTGCTGTCAAGCCATTAAATTCTGACCCACATATGCCACTTTTAATTGTTTCTAACTCTCCTTTTACTCTAGTATTGTTTATTATATAGATAATATGGCTACAGCTGTACTAAGATATGTTTGGTATCTAAGGTGTACAATATAAAAAAAATATATTGGATATCAAGCTCCTCTTAGTTTGTTGCATTGTTTTTGGTGGTTCCCATTCCCAAAAATAGTATAGTTTTAAGATATATTTGCTTGATCTCCAATTTTGTGGAGTACCTTACTGGACACAGACCACAAATCTCAACTTTTATATAAAGAAGAATTGACATTTCATATTTTTTTGGCCTCATTTCTTGTAGCTTAAATACAAAACTATAACAAATATACAAATACTTTATCAGATTGCTGGATTTTGTTGTTGTTGTTGTTGTTGTTGTTGTTTATTTGTAACTGTTTTGTTTCAGGTTCTCATGTAATGAAACAAATATTTTTATGGTACTTGTTTGGCTTTTCTGTTACTTGCGAGCAAATATTCATCATGGTTAAAAAGCACAAAATTTTAGAAATAAATAGACCTTATATATTTATACTAAATTCCCTATGTGAGTAAAAGGACTTTGCTCTGAAATTTTTGGGGTTCCTTCTACTTGCATATATTTTGAAGCAACAACATACTGGAAAACACACTCCATTTCTTGAAAGATAAAGGTATGAAAAATTAAACACAGAGAGACTGTATGGTCTCATTTACATGTGGAATGCTCAGAAATACAACAGAGTCCATCAAAATGAAACCAATAATAAATTCTTAACATCTAGAAGCCATCAGAGCTCCCTTACCAGTGGGGAGCAAAGGTGGTTAAGAACCCTGGGTAAGCCCCCCAATCCTGGTGAGCATGGGAGGGGGCACAGAGTGGGTTGTTATTTATTTTTTAGCCCCTTCCACCAGCATATGACTGCTGCACGGGACAGCCATCTGCAGCCCAGATCAGCGGAGCCATGCTCCCCCTGCTCCTAGCCCAAGAGTAGCAGGGAAGGGTGCATGTTTGACCATCTGGGCCCTGCCCCCATGCAAGGAGGTACAGGTGCGTGGGCAGGGATGGTGGTGGAAATGCCCCTTCCATTTTGCTCTCACCCCAGTTAATCTTCAAGAAGAGCAAGAACATGCACAATACAAACCACATCATAGAGCGAGTGAGGGACCATGCAAAAATCCAGCTCACAAGCATGAATTGGACACAGCATATGGATAACCAAAAGAACCAGTGCATGTGAGACAAAAGAAACAACTGTAGAAACACAAATTTACAAAGCACACACCTATGTGCTCACTGTGTCAGGAAGACCCAAGACCTCATTTCAGAGATGCCTTCTAGGAAAGCAAGGCCCCCTCCCCACACTATGGGAGAGGAGAGGAAGGCCAAAGATGGAAGTCATCAGCCCCACAGCAAAGCTGCAAACTGAGGCAGAGGACATGATCTACAATGACCATTTACAGACACCTGTATCCACAGAGAAACTTTTTCACTGACATTGGGTTGGGGGTGAGACCCCCTAAATCTGACACCAGAACCATAAGGTAAAAGCAGCAAATCAGCAGTGATGAGATAGAAGACGGCCTGAGACAAGCAAACAAGGACAGATCACAAATGAATACAGACAGGCTGCCCAATGCAAACTTAAGACTGAAACCTATCAGCAAAGTTCGCCCGGTTCTAACAACACAGTCCATCACCCAATGAAAGAACACTGCCACAGGAAAGTAAGAGACTAATAGACTTAATGTAGAGGAGCAAACAACAAAGAGAGGGGTGTGAGAGAATGGAGGGAGCGCCAGAGAGAGGAGGGAGGGGAAGGTATCCCAAAAACCATTTACAAAGGTTGTAATCTAAAGAATAAAAAAATTAATATTAAAAAACAAATGAATAAATAAATTCTTAACATCTAACTACAAAACTGAAGGAAGTAGAAGAGAAGGTGGTGGGTGAAAGAAAACTAAACAAATGAAAACCATACTTTCACTGACTTATATTGCTGTTTTAAAAGGTGAGTCCTTTAAAGAGAGTAATATTCCTTAGGAAATAATATGCAAATTACAATATTTCATAGCTACATTATATAGTTTTCAGCATCATGAGATGATTTCCATTTAATTTCATACTTGAATACATATATGTATATTTACCTATGTTTGCATTCTAATGTTCAAAATTCTATGTCCAATGATTGTCTGTCTTATGATACAGTGCAGACAAAAAGCTCTTAATTTTTCTCATTCAACCATCATATTTAATATAATAAATAAAAGCTGTGATCCAAATGAAGAGTCTGAACTTTATTTTTGAGTCATTATATGTTATAAAGAACATATAAGTAGTGGACTGAATTTAGGAAGTTAACATGCATGAAGCTTAATTCTTAATTTAATAAAGAATGGTTCAGGGGCAATCAGTAACATAAAGAGGATTAAATTTTTTTAGAGAAATGTAATGCATTTTCTTTTCCAGTAGATTTGTATTTCAGGGTCATTCTGTCTTTAAATCGCCAACCTACTACTTGAATATCTTGGAGATGTGTGTATGAACACAGTCAACTCTTTCATTGCCTTGAGCATTGCTGGAGGATATTCAAGCTATTTGCTGATTTCTAGCTATGTTTTAACCAAACTTTATTTTATAAAGAATCTCTAGGCTCAACTATGAGGCATTTTTGTATCTCCTTTGATTGATGCTTCCAGCCACAGACCTCCGTGATTTGGTAATATTTTAAATCCCTGCCTAAGTTGTTCCACTATTAGATAACCAGCGTAAAGGGTTGCTAGAGTATTTGTATTCCTTACCTTGTTACCAAGGATTAGTTTTGTAGCTCCTGAGAGAATGTTAGAGTTTGATGACTCTCCTCATTCTGTTATCTTTCTGTGGTTTCATAGAAACTTACTACCTTTGAAGTTAGGCTCCCTTTAGTTCTTCTGATCCTATCATCTCCACTTTATTTTTTTATTTTCTTGCAACATGGAATTGAAAGTCAATCACTCCAGATTTTATCACTAAGCCTTACTTAGTATAGGATACTGACCTTTGAGAGCTACAAGTTTCATATGCTACACATTGGGGATAAGTAAATAAAGTGATCTAATGCTGCCAGCACATTATAAATACCTTAAATTTAGTTTTTTCATTTCCTATATTGCAGCTATAATTGGTTATTTTTTTATTTAAGGACCAATTCAGTATAGACCAATTCATACAATAAACATGTGGTTTCTATCTATACTCAGTTTAATCAAGTATTACGTTATCTTACCTTTTTAGAATTATTTGATTGTTAATATGTAACTCAGAACTTTCCTAATTGAACAATTATGCATCTTTATACCAGAAATACATTGATAAAATTGTTTCATCAATGAAGTATTGTTGTTATTGCATTAGAAATTTCATTGTTACAATATTATTAAGTTAGAGTTATAGTTACAGTATTTTATAGCATGAGGATGATTACATACATTTTGGAATTTTTTAAATATTATATATTTAATTAATATTTAGTATTTAATTAGTAATTAGTATATTTCATGTTATTTTGAAGGTTTCAAGCTGTATTCAAGGTAGCTGTATCTTAAAATGCTGAAATATTTTATATTCAGGTTATGTAAAGCACATTGTTTTGCTGGTCCTTACACACTGTTTTATAAAAGGTCTAAGAAAGATCTATTATCAATGAATTGCACCAGTTTAGACTTAAGCAATAAATCTTTGTATTTAACATGTCCTCACAATTAACTTAGTCTTATTCAGTCTTTTGTTCTTGCACTTCAGAACTCATAAACATCCGTTAACCTCATAGCAGTATCATTCTAGCTGTACATATTGGGCAATAACCTTTTCAACTATTACTGGGAATCAGACTATTCACTTAAAAGTTAAGCATGCATGCTACATGAGCAACCATATCATAGATTCATAACTTGAGGCTTAATAAATCTAGGGCCTACAAATTGTATATTCCTCTGAGAGATACCATGGTGAGCATTTTAATATTTTAAAAGAAACTAAAAATAATAAACTTGTAAGAATAAGATAAATTAATTGCAAATATTTAATATTTAAACTATACAAAAGAGCTTTCACTAATCATGTTTAAAATAACATTGAGGTGATTATTCCATTGTAAGTAAAAGATAACTCCTGTTACTGCTCAGGATATATAGAGAATGTCACTCCACCTTAATAAGAAATTTTTAGTTTCTTAAATTCATCAGCGATATGAGCATGCAAAGAAATTTACTAAATTATAACTCACAAAGTTATTAGCCTGACCTAGAAGAGAAATGATCCATGGCTGTTTCTATATCTCATGAAAAAGCAGGAGGAATAAAAAGCTATCATCGTCATGACTGAAAAGAAAACATATGCATTTAATAGGTTGTTAAAGAGTGATAATGGGCTGGTATGACAATTTAGAATCCTGAGAAAAAGACAAGGAAAATCTGAAACTACCTGCTAAGTTTCCACAAGTTTGTTTCCACAAGCTTCACTAAAAGACTGAGTAACAAAACTTATGAACATGAGGAAAATTGTAAGCAGCACAGGAGATGTGAAAGAGGTTCCACATTAGATTCAGGTATTTGTGCTTTGTAATGAGTGAAAGGCAGCATCTGCTTATGCTTGGAGGAGAGTAGAGGGTGATTCTTCAAGTGTAGGTACACTAAGATTCCTGAACTCTGAGGACCATGAAGAGTGGCGGGTATCCCCATAATTGTCTTTATGTCATTATGAGCAAATGTCATTATGAGCATGAGGTAGAAATCATGTAGGTTAGGTGTGGAGAAAGAGAAGTGATATGAAACACTCAAAGATATGAAAACACAGGGCCTGCAGATATGACCACAGGAAACTATAGAGATAGTGCAGGCATGTAGAACCCAAATCTACTAAAGCAAAGATGCTAAACTTACCCTCAAGTCATCTGAAACTTCAGCAAACTAGATACAACTAAGGCAGCAAGAAATTCTAGACTAAGTTCAACCAGAAATGAGATCAACTTAGAAAAAAAAGATAAATTATTTTCTGTGCATAAATATTATTTAGATCAGTTTCTATTTTATTTATTGATATTTTAGAAAACATTTTTAGACAAATGAATAAGAAAGAAAATTAGACCCATTATCAACAAGGAAAAAGTAAGGAATATTTGGGGTCATCAACAATTTAAAAACAACTATAAATAAAGTTCTCAATGAAAAGGCCAGCTACTTTAAAGAAACTATGACAAATACCTCCAAAGATCAAAAGCAAAAGGCAGATTGCAACAAGCTTGAACAGATAGATCTATCACTAGGACAGATATTGTTAAAAAAATGTAGTGAAATACTGGCAACATAAGAACAAAAATGACTAAATCTTTTAATGAGCTTAGTGCGCTGGGCAGATAAAAAAGAATTACTGAATCAGTGTTTATAAAGTAGGTCAATAGATGTCCAAATTGAAATACCCCCCAAAAAAGAGAAAATAAAAGAGAACAAAGCTTGTATGATTTATAGAATAATAGGAAATGGTCTAACGCATCTATTTGGAGCCCAAGAAACAAGAATGCAACAGAAAAACTCTTTAAAGAGATAATAGGAAACGTTTTTGCAAAATTCATAAGACATGCATGAAACTAAGCATTGTATCTACAATGAACTTGCACATAGGTGTGTCAAACAACTGAAAATAAAAGGAAAAGAAAAAATAGTAAAAACACCAAAAGATCAAGATGTTACATTAAAACTGTTTTTGCTGATCTTTTAGCAGAAATTATTGAAGCCAGAAATCAAACTGTCTTCTTTCTAATGTTGGAAAAATAAATATAGTACACAAAGAGTTGCTTACTTAAAGAGAATATTCTTTGACAATAAAAATAAAGCAAAGACCTGTTCGGATAAACAAAAGTTCAAAGAATTAGTTTGCTGAAAACTTGTCCCATGAGAAATTCTAAAGTAAGTTCTTCAACCTATGGAAATTTTTTTCTGGTAAAGGGCACCAGAAAAAGCAAATATGAAAGAAATGTAAAAATACGTCTATAAATATTTACATATATACTCATGTATTTATATCTATCTCTTCACATATTTTAAGCCGCTACTTTTAAATTTAAAAGAATGTTATATTGTTATATTGACAGTATATGTAGAATTAAATACATGGTGAAGGTACAAAGAGTAAGTCTCAAGTATACTTTTATAAGAATCTTGTTTTGTTTATAAAGTAGTATAGTATTGTTATTATTATGCACTACAAATCTTAAAAAAATATTCTTAACATTCAATCTGGTTCTGTTTCAAGTTTGCCTGTTTACTTTTCATATAAACTTATTCTTGTATTATTTTTTCCTCACCACCATCCTTTGCATTCTATATATTGTTTATCCTCACCCACCCTCCACCTTAACTTCAGAATTCTTTTGGTATTTATCACTGCCCACTATTTTCTATATTTTACTTTATCAAATGATCTGTTATGTAGATGTTCAGTATTTGCTTTTGTCATTCTGTCTTGCTTTAAGTAGTAGATTATTTTTGGAGATTGACTTGACCAGTTAAAGATGCATGAGAGACTGCAAAGTAAATAACACAGACGAGTACAAATTCAACAGGGGAGATCAAAGGGAATGCTGAAAATACCAGTTCACTCTAGAGATTATAGGAAAAAATGAAGAGTAATGAAGAGCAGACAGACAAATAGAAAACAAATATCATTTTAGTAGACTTAAACACAAACATATCAATTACTACATTAAAAGTAAATGTCATTTAGTTCCTCTAGAAAATTTACCCAAGACAGAATTAGAAGTTCAAAATATTTACTCATGGTAACACCTGTGAATAATAAAGGGAGCATCATTAGGAATAAGGAAATCTTTGATGTTGGAAATGTAGGTGTAAAACTAGTGACAAAAGGTAAATGGTCTGTGCAAAAATAGTTTCAGTGCATGAATTATCCTTTTCTTTACAGTCAAACAAGGGCATGTGCAACGTAATGCAGATGATGCTGACCTTCAAATTTGGCCAACATAGTTTTTTATCTACTATGAAAATGCTCTCTGATACTTTTCTTTTGCAAGCAAGCCATGCAAAAGCGGTGGGGTGTTAAAATTTTACTTCCTTCCCTCTTTACAGAGGAAAGCCTGCATAATTATTTGGCACCCTTAGGTTTGTCTATTCTTCCCCATTAATTTACACACTCATTTGTTTATATCAACAATGGGGTTATTTTTCTCTTACAGCTCAAATTGCTGCAGCTTTGGCTACTGGGGGCTTTTCTGATTGTTTTCTGTGTCTCTTTGGCATAGCATTTATTCTTTATTTTAATTTTTTTTCATTATTTCCTTGCTTTTTGCAAGATACTTCATATTAGCTTTGTATATACCATTTTACCTCTAGATGAAGACGAAGTCACTGAAAAGTCATTTCTCAGAATTTTTACTAGAGAATGGCTTTAGAATCAAAGATCTGGGAGTTGAGGAGGCTCAGTTTTCTAGGATGTTCTTGTTTCTACACTCTGTAACCTGATAGAATGAGGACATGTGTGTTTATGTACTGACTCGTCTAGACAAATGTTTGTAATTATTTCTCTATCTGTACATCTGTGTCTTTATTAAGCTAAGCATAGCTTCACATATATGGCTGCCTCTAACTCTTGTCTATTACTACCTGGTTCCTTTTAATCCCTTCTCCCCTTGCAGTATATGCAAATTTCCTCTCCAGTAGTGATAAACCTTGCTTAAAGTGTCCACCATGTATTACTTGTTTGTTCAACCTTTCTATACATATGCAACCTTTCAGAAGTATTAACCTTTGTAAGACACAACCGGAATACAGTGTTTACTTATAGGTCCTTTTGTCTTTAGACATAACTTTCAATCAACAATATTTTGCTAAATTACTTACAATAGCACCTTTCTGCCTACTTCTTTCAATGAAACTATAGCACACCTTTGTAACGCAGTCAAAAATCTTTGGTTTTTCATTATTTCAATATAATATTTTGGTTATGTTTTTCTTAAATTTACATGTCTTAATACCTTTGAGCTACAAAGTTCTCTAGGTTTCAGCAAAGGCATAGCATCAAGTGTCTGCCACTACAATATTTAAAAAGAATAGTTCCATCATGCTAACACTTTTCGAGTGGGCCTCTTAAACTCCCCTCCCCAAATCCCCCATGAATTACCTTCTCCAAGTGTCTTAGAGTGGAATCTACTAATATAAAGACTGTAGGCCCCACTCCATTTACATAACAACATGCACATATGTTGTTGCATGAATTAGTAGATTGTTTCTTTTTATCATGAGATATATTCCATTGAATGACATCATAATTTTTCCTTTCACCTGTTGAAGTGTGTTTTTTAATTGCTTCAAATGTTTGGTGATGCGATGAATAAAGTTGCTAATCACATTCTTTGCAGGTTTATAATATTTTTTGTGGACATACATTTTCAAATAAATTGCATAAATTCCTGAGAGCATGACTTAATTGGATGATAATTAAGCTAAATTTCATGAGAAATTATCAAATTGATCTGTAAAGTGGATGTAACATTTTGCCTCCCATCATAATGATTGGGAAGCTCCTATTGCTCTACATACTTACATGCATTTGTTATTGTCAGTGCAGTGTCTGTTATCATCTTTTTCCCATTTATTAAATGGGTTTCTAGGTTTAACTTTTAAAAATGTATTCTAGGCATGTTGTTTATCAGTTATGCAATTTATATAGCTTGTCTTTTCATTCTTGCAAAGGTGACCTCCACTGAGCAAAACTTTAATTTTTTTGATAAATTTCAATCTATGATTTTGTTATTGGCCATAAATTCTTAGACCATTTTTTAAGTTCACTATCATGTCAAAAGTAATGAAGATTTTGTACTATGTTTTCTTGTATGTTTGTTTTTTCTAGAAGCTAAATAGTTTTCCATTTCCATCTCTGTCTGTGGGCTATTTTGAGTTAAGTTTAACATATAGTGTGAGGTATGTGTCAAGGTTCATTTGTCTTGAATAGAGACATAAAACTGTTACAGGGGAGAATGAAAGGCATTCCTAGAATCTCCTTTTTTGTGAACACCATACTTTTGGAAAATTGTATCAGTGACTTGTCTTTGTGATTTTGGCATAAATTAGTTGACTACATTAGTGAGAATATATATCTATATGATGTTCTATTTTATTGATCAATATGTTTATCCTTTTACCTGTAACACATAACTTTACTGAAGGTTAATAGTAAGTCTTGAAGTCAGGTAATGAAAGTTTTATGATTTTCTTAATTTTTGAACAGTTGACTATTTTTAATACCTCTGCTTTTCAATACAAATAATTTTATCAACAATCTTTAAAAAAAAACTTGGTAAGAAAATTTTTGGTGGAAACTTGTTGAATTCGTGGGTATAATTAGGAGAAATTGTCACCTTAAACTTCATTAAATATTCCAATTTTGCCTTCCTTCCAGTGCTATATAACATAAATGATTCAACATATTTTGCAATTAAAAAAAACAACATTTAAATAGAAGCAAAAATGTGCTCAGGCATAAATATATCAAAATCTGTTAATAAAAGTTTTAAAATTTAGGATTGACTATAGTGTGTTCTCTGACCACATGGAAATTAAAATAGGAATTACTAGGAAAAAAAGTGTTTCGAAAAACACCAAATTTTTTGGAATGTAACAAATACTTTAAAACTAATACCTATAAACTAACTTAAAAAGTTTACAAAGAAATTAAAAAATATGAATAGTAAAAAAAAGTAAAATTTGTGAAATGTACTAAATAACTCATAATAGGGAAATTTAAAACTTTAAAAATGCTTGAAATGAAAAATATGCAAAATTTATGAACTATGCTTCTAATATGGGTGAAAAAAAACCCCAGATAAGAATAGAAATAACTGAACCAGCAAGAGAAACAAACCAAATTATACCAAACATGGTAAATATAATAGTAATATTAAATAGTGAAATTCACAATTCTTTAGAAAGTGAGAAGCTATCATTTACTGAGATAGAGATTGAAACCAGAAAACCTATACAGATTTTTCATGCTCTAATGGGATAAGAGAAACTAAAAAAAATTGTGTGGCAAATCCTTCAATGTTCATGAGTGGAATAAATATTTGAAAGATGTAACTGACATAATAAAAACACAAGTTCTGGAAATGTTTCCTTTACTAAAGAAGTTGAAAATTTAATTCTGAAAGAATCCCACAAAAATAACTCCTGGCTCCTTTGGCTTTGTTATTGAATTCCAAACACTTAAGGAAGTGATAATAGTACAATTTATAAAATTATTTTAGAAAATGGAAAATGATAAGAAATTGAACTTATTTTATTAGTTAATTGTATTTCTTATTGCAAAACTGGAAAAGAATTGAAGAATTCATGAGAAAGTTACAGAAAAATATTCCTCCTGAATGAATCATAAGGAAGCATTTAAAAAAATAAGCAAATTGAATATAATAGATAAAAATACATTGCTAGAATATGTGGCTTTTACTAAGACGAGATCGGGCGCGTTCAGGGTGGTATGGCCGTAGACTGTGGCTTTACTAAGAATGTAATTTATGTAGTTATCACATTATTAGAAAAAAGGGGGAAATACATTGAAAACTCTTCAATTAAAAAATCACAAAATTCAATATATTTAAATGGAAAAAACCTCACATCAAACTGTTAATATAAGGACATATTAAATGGATAAATGATTTAAACACTGCATTAAATATATTATCATACATAATGTGATGTGGTAAATGTTTTCCTGTTGAAATCAGGAACATAGTGAATATTTTTTTCCTCACTTTATAGCCAACATTATAAGGAATATTGTCTAGTGTAAGGTTAGGGAAAATATATAAAACATTGAGATGCAAAGCATAAAATATCTTTTTTATGTGACTAATATATTTAAAAATTCTGAGATATATAGGAAAATAATACTCATAAGAATTAAAAATGGAATGATGTAGCCAGTGTGACAACAAGAAAAACCACTAACAATCTTCTAAGACAACCTTGAGAAGATACCACAGTACAGTGATGAGACTTGGACCACCCCGCCTTCAGAAATTGAGATCTACTGGTCCATCAGCCTTTCAGAGCTGCCTGTTGGAATAGCCTACATCAGCACATATATGCTAAACTATATACCAGGAGTGGTGTGTTTTTTCTAACCACTGCAGGCAGGCACAATCATGCAAATAGGGTTACACATCAAGGTCAACTTTTCTTCAGATGTCTCAGTTTCAGGATCATAGAACTTAACTTACTCAACATTAATGCCTAGCAACAACCACCTTTCCTCTATTCTTCAAGGAGGTACATTTGAGAACCTACAGGTTCAAGTTTGCACACACACCTGCTTATCAGGGAAAAGATTTTAGTAATAGACGTCAGCTGCAAATCCTCTACTTGGAACATATGCTAGCATCTAACTTCTAATCAGGCCAGATTTTGCTTCAGTTTAATTTACAAAGCATATTTCTAAGCGATCTCATGAAACCACTGTAACCCACATGATTAAAATTCTATGTCCAACTGTGCCTGAGAAGGGAAGTGAATGCCACGGAGGCATGACAATTGCACGGAGGGCAAAAAGCAGGAGATTATGCAGATTCAGTAACACAATTTCAGAAAGTGATGGGTTTGGGGAGAAGAGAAAGGAAGCAAAACAGGAAATAAGTAGAATTGAATTGTAATACAGGAGTTCTCAGACCTTTAAACCTTACTTCTTTTTCTCTCCTTACTTTAAAAGGAAAGCATTCATATGGCATTCTAGATTCGTTGCCTATCTTAGAACTGAGATGACCAAACTTTTGGCTGAAACAAATCCAGGGATACCATGTGTCCTGATAATTACTCTCACCATGAAAACCAACTGGTACTTGAGAACCATTCCAACAAAGTAATCCAGAAATCAGGGAACCATCAAGCCAAAACTTGCCTCATTACAAATAAATATTTTCCTGACAGATGATAATGAAAATGAAGGCTTTGATTATTTCAACACAACTGATAAAATTTTAATATGGATTGATTTTATTCAAATTGCAATAGATTCATGAAGAATAAACTAGAAAACAGGAGAATGGAATTATGTTATCTATTTTATTGACTACTTGTTAGAACTTCTAAAAGTCATTTATATGGAGTTTAGTTTTCTAAAAAGTGGCAAGCAAATATCTCAGGGTGTTATCACTACAGCTGAAATTAGATGAACATATCAAATTAAGACTGTCCAATCTAACTTTAAAAAATGGTTTCTGAACTGCAATTATATTAACAACAAAGTTGTGGTCACCTCAATGATCCAGTATCATCTTGTTTGTTGTATATGTAATGCAAGAACATCGTTATGTGTGTTTTTATGCCTTAATTTTTTTTATCTTTAACAAATACAAGTGAAATGAAAGTTTCAAACAAAATGAAGTTTTAATGAAATTATCTTTAATATATCTTCTAGATTCACACTACTTGTGAAAGCTAGTTCTATAGCTATCATACTCCTGTTTTTGGTATTATGCAATATTCCTGTTATCATGAGAATAATATTTCTACTTATTCTAATGCTTGATGCTACCAGGTAAAATTTTGATGTAGATAGATAATGTCTTTACTTAAAAATAGTGTTGCTCTTTGTGGTAACTTGGGACATCAGAACAGCTTTATACTGAGATACACCACCTTTTCTGGTATGAGATGCACAGCTGTAATTCATACCAAGAAGGTTGCTTAGTTAGCTCAAAATTAAAGCAATTGTTAACAGACTATCTTTAACTTAAACATTTTTTCAAAAGGTCGAACATCTACTTTTCTTTCCATATTAATTTTTTAAATTAGAAATCTAAAGCAAACTACAAAAAATAGAACACAGAAAAGCAGTGGATATCATTTTGCCATGCAGCCAGTGCTATCAATGCACATGAAATCAGAATGGAATTCTTGGTGTGAAACCCTACCCCCACCCCCCACCACCCGGTCATTGATTTTCATACCTTTCACTTAATCACCATAAGTCAAAGCCTGTGTTTGCAAGTCCAATGATTGTAATCCTGTCAACACTGAAGAATGCTGACTAAGGAACCATGTGTTACGTAGCGATTATTTCATGACACAAAGATCATTTCAAAATTGTTAATATAACAAAGGAAGGATTTCATGAGAAACCTGCTTTATTCTTCAGTCAGTTGTCCACTTATTGTTCCTCCATGAAAAAACGAAAGCAAACAAACAAATAAATAGAAAACATGAAACAAGTTAAAATGTAAATGATATTAGCTGAAGGGAAAGCAAAATGAAAACCCCCCCTACTTGGTACTAATAAGATTTAGATGAGCTCCTAGTAATAAGCATATGAAAATGATTTATTTTCTCCTTCCTCCAGGGAGTTTCTATTTGACCTATTTGCAATGCACTGTTGCTGAATATTTTTTTTTACAAATGAGTTTTGAAAAAAATTGTGAGGGAGATTTGGAGAAGCGTTATGATTTCTAGATTTCTTTGAAAAATGTGAAATAACTCAAGTTGGAGGGGAAATCAAAATAAGACAGATTTTATGAAATTGGAATAAAAATCTTTCTCAGTGATCATATGAAAATATGACAAACTGCAAATGTTGAGAGATTTGGGAAGCTTTGTGATTTCTAAACGTAATAAAAGAGAAGGGCTCAATTCAGGTTGAATAGGGTCAATTAAAATAAAAACATAACATTAAAATAAAAGCATCAAATTGGAAAGAAAACTTTTCTTGGTGATGATATGCAATAGAATAATCTACATTACTAATATATGATATATATGGAGGAGCGTATATTATATATCTCTATACATGTAAAATCTGCGTGTGTGTGTGTGTGTGTATGTTTCCCAGGTGTCAAAGTAGATAGAAAAACTGAAAGGTAGAAAAATAGACAAAACACAGGGGAAAAAAATATATATCCAGAGCTATCCAGCAGCTAAGGCCACTTGCAATCAAGGCCTTTTCTAAAATGACAGCTAGCAAGTAAGCATGGTGAGCTAGAGGAGCAAGAAAAGTGCAGATTCCTCAGGCTAGACAATGAAGAAATGATTGCTTTCTGAGAATGTTTGAGAACTATATTTCACTACAAACACCCAATGTAGCCCAGGGTAGTGTCAGATTCTGTTGACAAAATCATTTGACATTAAACCCTTTCAATATATAGCAGATTTTCAAGAGACAATACACTGCCATCTAGAATCCATGAACTTTCATAGTTAAGAAAGAAACAAGGAAGAAGAAAACTTTGATGATTTTCCCTTTCAGGAATCCTACTTGAAATATGAAAAAAATTTCATATTTCATATGAGAATTAAATAGTTTTGTAGGAAAAAGGATGCTGGTCTATTAAATTTAGAGTACATGAAAATTCAGTCATAAACAGATATAATGTGGATGAAAGACAAAACTGAATTGGGTACATTTGGGGTTTGGTATATCAGAATTCAGAAGAGGGGTGGGTCTGGTAGTTAGCTTAATGACAGAGAAAGAAATTACCTCAGAAAATAAGAAAATGATTAGATTGTATAGATGTACAAACCAGGATTTCTTCAACTATCTTATTTTTCAAAATGTGTTCCTGCATGACTTACCTCTTGTCCACCTGACCTGCAGGTTATTGGTTAGCTTGATTGACATTTTGAGGTCATGTGGAATGATGAAAGATAGAATATTCCTGTTCATTTATTCATTTCAAGTGTTAAAATTGCATGCAGGTAAAATGTTTACTAATTTGTTACAATATTATAAAGCTACCTGTTTTAATCCTATGATGAACTAGATAGTGTAATGAACTCAAAATCTAAATAATGCTTAATTTTTTAAGAAAACTTTGATAAGAAAAAAATATTTAATCACAAATATGTTCAAAAGTTTAATCACAAATAGTATGACCTGGTTAAAAGCATAAATTGGAGTTACTTGAAAAAAATCTTATGACCATTATCTCACTCTTACAAAGAACAAACTAATGAAGGAAAAAAATAAAAGAATAGCTCTCTAAAACATAAAAGCAACAAGTTTCAGAGCACTATTACTGTGGAATAATCAAGGCAATGCTAATAATAGCTTCTATTTATTGAGTTCTTAGTAAGCATATGATAACTACTAGCTCTTATTATGCATCAGATACCGTGTTAAGTGGTTTCATATTGTATTTCATTCAAACCAAATAACAGCTCTATGGGAACAGATTCACTATCCCTATTTTACAGGCAAAGTGAGGTACAAGCAATTACTGGTTTATGTTCACAGAGCCAATAAATAGTGAGATAACTATATGAATTCAGATTTCCTTGTCTCCAAAATGAGTTCTACTATCGACTTAGCTATATTTTTCTTCAGTCTTATAAGTCATCATTAGGCTTGGAGAAAAGTATGCAACTCCTTGCCTATTGCTCCCGGAGGCACTATTAAGTAGTGAGTGCCTCAAAGTAGGACTTAATCTAATCCCTAAATTTGTATCTAACCTTAACCTTAACTCTTTGGAGATATCAGTGATCTCCATATGACCTGATCTTATATAAAAATGATGTGTTTTGAAAGAAGAGACCAAGATATTCTGGTTAAAGAGGCTTACAAAGCAGTGTTGTCCACATTTGCATTTAAACTCCTTATTTCAAGTATCTGAGTCGAAACAGGTAACAACAGAATTTCAGTTACCTAACTCAACATTAAATTTGTTCTGAAGATATATATCTAAAATGGATCAGCAGGGTCTCTGCTTCACAATCATTTAGAGATTATCCAGAACACATAACAACCTTGGTCACTGGATTTATTTTTATTCACATCAATTGTTGGTTCAAAAATGATTTTTTTACGTTAAAGTTTGTAGCTTAAACTTTTATCAAACTTGTTTGATAACACTCAAAGCATTGAGAGCCATATATTTAGAGCCATAAATCATATGAAACACAATACTTTTTATCTTAGATTTTGTTGATTTGAAGCCCTCAAGTTAACCCTTATATAATGATATATATGATATATAATGGTATAATATGTATTTATTTGCGATATTGAAAATTTAGATATTATTTTAAGAGATATTGGACACTATTTTGTTATTTTAAAAATGAGTTTAAGCATTATAAAAATCTTAAATGTGTTATATATATATATATATATTTTCACACACATGTATATTTGGTTATTTATGCACATTACTTTCCAAAAGTTGAAGCTGGGACCCCAATATGGGCAGTACTACAATTTAGGCATTGATGCCATTAGCTGTGCCTGAAAAACACAGAAGGAAAAGAGGTCTAAACAGGAAGGGTGTTTTTACTTTGTTACAAATTCTGGGTGTGGACCAGAAAGAGAGAATGTATCATCTAATGGTGTGTAAAGGGAAATTGGGGCCTTTGGCTTTTAGGAGGAAAAAGAAACAGAGAGAGAGAGAGAGAGAGAGAGAGAGAGAGATAAAAAGGAAAGGAGCAGAGAGAAGACAGATTTTCCGGGAGAGGTGAGAGACGAGAATAGCAGGTGGGTAATGAGTAGCTTGAGTGACTTGGCTGTCCAGAAGACCCCTGGAAGAGTGAGCTGGTGGTGGCAAGGAGCCATCGTGGCTGGCCAAAGAATGGTGGGTGTGGAGAGTGTGGCACCGCAGCAAGGTGGCATAGTGAGCTGGTACCTGGACATGACCAGAGATTTGGAAAGCTGATTTGTGCCTCAGCAATTGTTGAAGAACTCTGAAGCACCTTGGAGAAGTGGAGCAGCTAGGAATGTGGAGAGAGAAGCAGCACAGAGAAGATGCTGGAGAAAGACTGGAATTTGCAGAATGCCTGCCTGCCTCAGGTTTGGAGGAGCCAAGGGGCACTTTCATGGACATGTGTCTTTGGGATCTTTGAGACTGAAAATGGTGACTGGGGTAAGATAACTGGCCACTTGTGGCTTTGAGGACTTTTTGTTTTCCCTGTTGAATCCCCTTGTTAATAAACCCCATTGTTAAACTGCATTTGACTGGCAACTGCTACCTGTAGGTGGTACAAACCTGAGGAAACTTGGGTGTCAGAAGCTGCATTTTTTTTAATTTAAAAAAAAAAATTTTAAAAATTATTTTTGCATATTTTACAATACATGATTGCATAATTACTGATCCCCATGGGAATACCCCCCCCCCCCACACACACACACACCACATCTCCCCTGGTCACTTTGCCTCCTTTCTTTTTGATGTTTGTCAATGTTTAGCCCTTTCTTGTTTTCTTTTGTTTTTTCTGGATCCATTTCCTCATCCTTGGTGAGGGTGTGATTTCCCAGGATTTGGTAGAAGCTGCATTTTAATTTTTATGTGGCTTGCTGGTTAAAGGCTTCTGTCCCTATTTTGATTCGATTTCAAAGTGACTACAATAAGGTGTATCTAAACAGGCAAATTTATGATCTGTTTGTACCAAAGAGATGAATGAAAACTGCGCCTGGCCTGAAAGCAAAGATTAGAACTGAAGTAGTAAAAGACATACTTTTGAAGGATCTGCTCTGGAATCTTTGTTTTCTGAACAGCCCCTTACTTGCTGCTATATAAAGTGTTTCAAAATTGCTTTCATTTATTATTTATATTTATACAAAAATAAGTATCACAATGTATACATTTGCAAATATAAAGCTAATTGACAATGTCTTTTTAATTGTCAGGATGTGTTGCACTTACACAACGCACATCATTTATTATTTTCTGAATTCTTGTATTTAGTTTACTAACAGTTTGATTTTGATGATTTTTTTTTTTTTGCAAACTTCCCATTCTGGGTAGGTTTATCATTGATTCTAGCAGCTGAAAAAGAATATCAGAACTCCCGGAATTATCTTCATAAAAATTTTAGTAATGGACAGCCTGCAAAAAAACCATCATTTAATCCCCTTCAAGTTCTTTGGAATTCTCCCTCAACTTCTCCATTACACTCATCTTCATTCTATCCTTCCTTCTCCCAGGGTGATGCTGCCCTTTTGGCCTCTTCTCTTAGGCCCAGGTGTGCACACCGCCGGATGCACACATCTATTGGGCCAGGTATGTACAAACATGGAGAGGGTGCAATACCACAGGTGTTGCTCATAGAGGCTAATGGAGGAAAAAAAAAAAAAAACCTTAAAACTCCTTTACCCAAAATGGTAAATGTGATTTTTTTTCTTTGCAGGATTTTATAGTTGCTTTCTGAAATACATCTTGAATGCATGGGGCTGTTTTGATTAAGGAATTTAACATCATGCATCATTTATCCTTATAAAGCAGTAAGCTGATTTACTTCTTAAGTTTCTTTTAGCCAAATTAATTGCTTTGCATTATGGTTGAAATAGGTAGTATCAATTTCTTTTCCAATTACTTTTTATCTTATAACATTTTATGGATATAATTTCCTTTTTTTTAACGTATTAACTTCTTTCAACACAGTGTCACAAAAATTACATAAATATGTACCATTAACATTCAAAATTATTTTTAAGATGGATAAAGATAGAACCTGGTTTCAATTTCACTACTAGTATTTGTTTTACAAATTAATTTATTAATAAAAACCAAGACTGAAACACCTATGGGTAAAAAATAATTACAAACATAAAAAATTTAACAGAAAGGAACTATTGGTCTCATGATATACACACACCTATCCCCCCTCCCCACATACAAACACACAGATATGTAAAGTTATCAACGCTAATAATGAGAGAAAGAGATGGATGATTTTATATAGGTTTCTCATTCTTTCTTAATATTGGAAATATTCATTTCTACAATGCCTTTCAGAGACTGCTAAGATGTACAGTATTCGGAGAAAAGAAAAATGAGAAAACAGAGAGCTTGATAATGAAGATAGTTGTCTTCAAGATAGTCTTAACCTCTTAAAATATTTATCTGAGCATACCCAGGGTAGAAATAGGGTACCACTCCTTTTTTTTTTCTTTGCAATGGATCTCAGTTTCTCTCTTTTTTAAAAAAGGGTAAGGATTTTGCATAAGAACGTAATGTGCAGTAGTTTAGGTAAGATGGAGCAGCAGAATCGGGGGAGGATTTGCTTATCATTCTCTAATATGAGAAATTTAGTCGGAGTACAAACTTTTAAGGGAGATGGAGAATTTATGGGAAGAAAAATTGACTGGACCAATTAGCAAAGTAAACCTGAAAGAGAAGTTGTATAAATCTTCTCAGGAGTAAGTGCTTAAAAGCCTGTTTACATCAGGATCTAATGAATAGCCATGATATGTGTCTCTTTAATGGTGAAAGGAAATGTAGATGCCAGTAACAAAGAAATAAAAATGAGAGTGACCACGGAGATGATAAATAGCTTTCTAAATCATCACATAATACATACTGCTTTTCAATGAAACTAAAGTGAATGAAACATATGATTTATGGGTATTTAACAGAAATTGTGACTACACACAGAATCTCTAAAAATAAAAAACTGAGACACAATAGTAACAGTGATTAAAGAAGTAAATGAATTTATTAGTTCACAGTGAAAACTCTGATGTGTCTTGGAATTGGGATTTTCTCAAAGTTTTAGTTTTGAAACCATCAAGATACTTAACATTTCTTTCATCATGGTACAGCTTTTAACTTTACAAACCATTTTATGAAAATCAACATTGCAATTAAATGTGAAATACAGTTATTTATCTTTGTTTTCAAAGTACAGGTTGCCAATTCATAGATGATAGCAATCATATTAGTAGAATATGCATCTGTCACTTATTTTATAATTGTAATTGGTCAGTACACTGCAGAGCATAAATAAAGGAGAGCAGGAAGTTTCAACAAGGCACAAACCGATTAGACTGACAAGGGGGCATAATATTAAAAAATATAGATGAACAGAAACAAAACTTCCAAAATAGCTTTGGTATTCAAGGGGGAAAAAAGAATCTCTGTGTCGTTCTATGAATTAATATCAGTAATGAAGTAACCTTTATAAAAGGTAAAATTGGAATACTACAAGAGCAGACAAGCTCATATGGAATATAGGTTAGAACCCGTAAATTTCCTTAACCAAACTTGACTTTCACTGTGATATTGGATCAAAGTCATTTAACCTCCTGAAAGTTTATTTTCTTTTTTCATTTTTACATAGTTTCTGGGAATTGTTGTAAGTATTCATATTTTGATATTTTGCTGATGCAAATTATATGCTAGTTTTCCTTATTTCATTTGAAGTGGGAAGTATTATTTGTAATAGCAGTAAATGTCTTGTATTATATGTGTATCACAAAGGAAAATTTTAATTTTTATGCTAAAATATATGCATACTTGTTAAGCATATAAAATATATATACTTGCTTATAAAAAGTATTATCTCTATAAAATAGATTGTAAAGATGAACCCACATTATGCATTATAAAAATACAAAGTTGACATAATAGAGATTTCATAAAAAAATAGAAGAAAAATTATCTATTCTCAAAGGCTTGGTAAGAAGTTTCTCAGTATCAAATTTTTTTGACAATCCTAAAATTCTCTTTCAAGGTTAAGTTTTAATATACAAGCTTACATAAATGGCACTCAAATATAGCAAAGATTGACTCATTGAATATAGAAGGACACTAAACAGCAGATGAGAAATGTATGCATGAATTCACCTTCCTATGTGTTAGTCCTCTCTTCCTCATGTTATTTTAGAAATCCATTGAAAACATCCTTTGATTGCTAAAACATTAGGAGGTGATATTTTATTACGTACAGATCAAGAATACTAACCTTTCTGTAAAATATGAAGTTCAGCATAATAATAAAAAAAATCTTTCCATTTGGAGGTAAGTTTTGAATGTACTTCATTGTTACTTACATGATCAGAATCTAGAAGCTAACATCATTACATACACATCATATGTTATACAAAATATATATTATGGCTTCAATATATACCAAATTTTTGTGGAATTCATCTATAAATCATGGGAACATTGTTTTATTTAAGTTTTTTCCAAAAGTTGCTCTCCATATTGGAAAATTATGTTACAATGACAATGTTTCTTATGATAGTTGAGTCACCATTATATAACACGTTGTTGCACTTACAAAAACTCTTTATAAATTTTTCTTTAAAAATCCTTATTTGAAACTGAAAAATGTAAGAAAATATAGTGATATTTAGCTGATCATTTAATTTTAGGCTTTACAATTTGTCCATAAATTCAACAATTTATCTATTTTTAACTTGTCTAGATATTTTCAACTGAAAAATTTATTCAGCAGCACCTTTTTCAGGGGTAACTAGGTTTATTGATGGACAAACCATAATTCATAGATTGCTGCATAATATACATTATGTAAGTATCTTATATATCTGTTAAAATGTGATGATCACTAAAAGACCTTACTTTTAAAAGAAACATAAAATGAGTGAGATTTAATGCAAAATTTTCAAAGAAGCATTAATTAAATTACAAAGAATATTATTTTTGAAATAGATAAGAAGTTTGAAACTGTTACTGTAACCAGTTCATTTAAAATATATCTTAATCAAAGGAATAAGATCTCATTATTTTATATAGAATAGTAATATTACAAAATATGGGAAGTAAAAAAAAATAATAAAGAAAGTCCTTCTTGCTGTTTGCGAAAACTTTGTTTTCCAGATGAGAGGAATTCTGCTGCTTCACTAAATAATACTCAAGATCATTAATCTCAGTAATTGTCCAAGTTACTGAGTGTAGATAAAGTGACATTGCCAATTCATGAAGTCTTTAAAAATATCTTTGTGAATAAATAAGTTTACTTTCCAGTTATGAAGGGATCTGCAAAATGGGTTTATAACTGACATTAACAGCTGTAGGTACTCTAGTAATGTATTACACTATTTACAGGTATCAGGAATAGTAAAAAATATTTCAATATCAATAAATATTATTTTGAATCTTATTAATAAAAATAAGAGTAAATTATGCAATAAGTGAAAAAAGTTTAAAACGATGTAAGGGACTTTTCAATAGTCTTAAAACATTTTATTACTTAAAATTATTGAAGAATTTGACTCGTTTAAATATCACAATTCAAATACCACAGGAATAATATGACACCATGCAGACATTAAATGGGAAATCATTTCTAAGATCAATACCATAGTGAATAGATTTATTATAGGGAATGTCAAAAATTATTTAAAATTAATTTGTGCATCAAATATTTTACAGCTTTCATCTTTGCAGAAGCTATATAAATGCAAATATTTTTCTTTTATTTGTATGCCTACTACTAAAAAAAGAGGGTAATTGGTTTCATTTTTTTAAAAAATCTGAAACTGGATTGGATAATTAATCTATTCAAAATATATAATGTAATTGAGCTGAAAACCAATGCTGAGACCAAAGCACACTTCAATAGATCTACTTATAGAAAGTTTTAGATTAGACTTATGTGCATGTCTTTGGAGGGAAGTGAATTAGTGGAGATTTCTAACAAAATATTTGATTGAAGTAGTTATCAGGACTGAAGCATAATTCTGGCAATATGTATGTGCAGCAGAGGAAACACAAGACTCCTTTCAACACATTTTTAAAATCTTTAAATAACATATAAAATTCAAGGTTCTCACCGAACTTCATTAACAGAGATTGTTTAAAAATTATGCAATATATAAACACACATATGCAATATGACTTTTGTAATGCAGAAGTAAATGTAGGTTAGAGAACTTTATATTGAAATGATACATCTTGCTATAAGAATTACATATTGAAACTATTAGGAAGATTTTTTTATTGATAATCATCTCAGACTGTCACTATTCTTAAAGGTCAATCACTCAGATTTTCTATAACAACACTATGCTGCAGAAATAAAAAGTAAACTTCAAATGAACTACCTACATAACAAAAAACTTATTAACCATACTATAAAAACTCAGAACAAGCAATGGAATTTAACTTTAATTATATATTACACATAATGTATTATATTCTTGTCATTTTTGATATGTAGTTAATGTAATACATTGATGAAATACTTTACATTGATTTAGTTTTTATTATAATTTAAATTGAAATTACATAATACTAAAAAGTTATTTTAAATGGGATTCACCATTTTTCAAGTGCTCCAGTCACTGTGAGTAGTGTGTATCATATTGGGCATCATGGATCTATAGTCTAAGTTACTACAGTTAATACTTACCTATAATTATCTTATCTACAATTACCTTCTCTACAATTAACAACCATCAATGAACCCAAATATTATTTTAGTATCCACTGACACCTCTGTTGTTCGGTTGCACTTCACTTACTACATTAAGCTACTTAAGTCCAGAATTGCTATAAGGATTTGCAAGAATCTAACTTCATTGTCTTATATTATTACCAATTACTATAATTAATGTTTTCTTTAAAATTAGAGCATTCTACTAATTATATAGAGCCAATTTGATGGATGCTTTTTCATAAATAATGTGTAACTTTGCTTTATTCTAATATCTTTAAATTATATTTTCTGCAAATGTCTTTTTAACCACTAATCAGAACTTTAGAAAATATATCTAATAGAGTTTAGAATCACAGATCTACAAGAACATAGTAGAGGTAACTTTGTTCTGTCTGTAAAGAGAAGAATAAACCATGTTCTATTGGATTTTAAAGAAAGAATTGTGCTGATTGATTTCCAGACTTGTTAGATTGTTACCTCCGAACACAACAAAACCTGACTTATATTACACTGGTATTTCATCTTCATTCGATCCCTCTCTGTCTCATCTCTTTTCATCATTTCTGTCCATCTCACATTTTTTCTTAGTACATATCTTTTAAATAAGTGGTTTGAAATATGAAATGATAAAAATTTCAAAACACAAAGCACAAGAAAATGGATTTTCATTTTGATAATAAAATATTCAGTACTTGCCACATCTTACTAATTGTGTTAAGGTCTTAACATGTATTAACTGACATCTAAACGCACTCTTGAAAAATGTGTGATTGCTTTTCTTCTTTAACAATTGAGGAAACTGATATTTGCCTTAGGTCAAATCAGTACTAAGTAGTTAAGGGAAAATTCCATTCAGATCTTAAGTTTCCCAAATTTTGATCATAAGTGCTATGATACATTGGCACATAAGGAAATAGAAGCATGTGCTAGCAGGTGAATGGAGATCCACACTAAACATCTCTCTGTAGATAGTAGGGAAGATGATTACAGTTGCATGCTGTGTAGCCTTTACTTTAGCCTTTTGTTTTAATCTAATGAACCATTGCTGGCAGCCCTCAAATGAACAACACAGATGCATTTATGTAACAGTGCCCCATGACCAAAAGATTATGTGTTGTTTCACTATCTATTCTTTTCTACAATATTAGGTTTGTGCTAGTCATACAGCTGTTGCTAAATAGAGACTCCCTGGAACTGTCTGAGTTAATATTGGCTCCAATCATTCTGTTGTCCTGTGAATTATTAGAGCATGACAGGGCTGTAGTTAAATCTAAAAGGAAAAGCTGAGTTATATCTCAGCTCATACACATGCGGATACATTGGTCCTCCATAACTTGCCATTTCTGTTTTCCTTTGTTTGGCCTATAGAGCTATTTGTCAGGTTTTTAACTTGTCCATAAAGTTCTATTTTTTTCCCCTTTAGATCACCTGTATCAGCTGACACTAAATGAAGTAAAGATGTTAATATTTTCTACCATGAAATACATTCTGTACATTAAGGGAGACAATGGTCTTGAGGAGACTGTCTTAATTTATATATATACATACATACATATATATATATATATATATTTCACATATATATATTTCACATCATTGTAATCCCTGGGGATTACCCACCACCACTCCTCCCTGGCTGTTCCAGCTGGTCCCCCAATTTGTGTACTTTCATTTGGTTGTCCATACATTAATGAAACCATTTGGTTTCTGTCTTTTCCCTTCTGACTTGTTTCTGCCTGTATGATTTCTTCTAGGTACATCCATGTTACCATCAAATCATCAAATTTGTCGTTTTTAATTAATGCATAATATTCCAATATATATATATATATATATATATATATATATATATATATATATATGCAACATCTTTTTCATTATCTGTCTTGGGGCATTTGGGTTGTTTCTATGTCCTTGCAATTATATATAGTGATACAGTAAACATCTGGGCACAGGTGTCCCTTTGTACAAGCATTGAGGTCTCCTTTGTGTAGATTCCCAGAAGAACAATTGCTGGGTCAAATGGTAGTTCCATTTCCATTAGTTTGAGGGTCCTCCACACAGCTTTCCACAGTCCCCGAACCAGCTTATATTTCCACCAGCAATGTAAGAGTGTTCCATTCTCTCCACAACATGCCAGCACTTGTTGCCAGTTTTTCAAATGTGGGCCATTCTTATGGTGTAAAGTGGTATCTCATTGTGGTTTTGATTTGCATTTCACTGATTGCTCGTGATATTGAGTATTTTTTCATGTGCCTGTTGGCCTTTGTATTTCATCTTTGGAGAAGTGTCTTTTTCTCCCCATTTTATAACTGAATTTTTTCTTTGTTTTTGTTAAGTTGTGTGAATTCTTTGTGTGTTTTTGTTATCAGACCTTTATCACTTGTATGGAGGGCAAAAATATTTTCCCACTCAGTTGGGTTTCTTTTTGTCTTTTCTGTGGTCTCTTTTGCTATACAGAAGCTTGTTAGTTTTATGCAGTCCCATGTGATTATGTTTTCCTTCATTTTTTTACTTGCTATAGATGTGTCCAGAAATTGATTTCTGAATTGTAGTTCATGGAGGGATTTGCCCAGGTTTTCCTCTATGTATATTATGTTTCCAGTCTTACATCCAGCCTGTTATCCATTTTGAGTTGGTTTTTGTACAAGCTGTTAAGGATGTATCTTGGTTCATTTTTTTTTTTTTTTGGCATGTCTTGGCCCAGTTTTACCAGAACCATTTATTGAAGAGGCTATCCTTGTTCAAGAGTAAGTTTTTCTCCCCTTTATCAAAGATTAGTTGACTATATATATGTGGGTTTATTTCAGGGCACTCAATTCTGTTCCATTGATCTGATTGTCTGTTTTTGTACCAGTACCAAGCTGTTTTAATTACTATGGCTTTTTAGTATAATTTGAAGTCTGGGATAGTAATACCTCTATTTTCTCTTTTTTCAGTAAGGAAGCTTTTTGATATCTGTGGTCTTTGTTATTCCATATAAATTTCATAAATTTTTGTTCTATATTTTTGAAGGTTTTTTTCTGGGATTTTTATAGGGATTGCATTGAATGTAGATTGCTTTTGGTAGGCCATTTTGATGTTGTTGATTCTTCCAATCCATGAGCAGGGACTGTCTTATGTCTTCTATGTCTTTCAACAGCATTTTAAAGGTTTCTTTGTATAGTTCTTTCGTGTGATTTGTTAAGTTTATTCCCAGGTATGTATGTATGTATGTATGTATGTATGTATGTATGTATGTATGTATGTATGTATGTATTTGTTTATTTATTTATTTGTTTGTTTGTTTGTTTGGTGCAATGGTAAATGGGATGGTTTTTTTTTATTTCTTCTTCCACTGTTTGACTTTTTACATATAGGAAAGCTACTGACTTCTGTGTGATGATTTTGTAACTGGCTACCTTACTGAACTAGTTTATTGTTTCAAGAAATTTTTCTATAGATTTTTTTGGGTTCTCTATATAAAGAATCATGTCATCTGCGTATAGTGATAGCTTTAGTTTTGAGGAGACCAGCTTTAACGAGCTACTTTTTTCTATTAATCTTCATTTAAAGGAATAGACATTATATTCACACACTGAGGTTTTTGTTTTAAGGAATTCTTTGATGGACTTTTGGCTACATTTAACAATGATGAGGTAAATAAGTGCTCCACATTAACATACTCTAATGTTTATAGGAATTTGAGAGTAGAAAATTGCAACAAAAATTTCAAACAGTGCAGACTTAAGACAAAAAAAATAAGGTGATATGTTTTCTAAAACTATCAATATACCTTAAAGTAGAGCCAAATATATTCCTCCAAATTTTACTTATAGTCCAAACATCCATTATCAAAGTGGAAACAAAAATAAAGCAATTCTACAAGATAACTATACAAAAATTTAAAAAAAAATTTTTTTTTTCTTTTTGAGACTAGTTCTCACTATTTTGTTGCCCGAGGTACCACAGACTCAAGCAGTCCCCAGCCTCAACTTCCCAGGTAGCTGGGATTACAGGTGCATGCTACCATGCCCAGCTGTTTTCTGAGACTAGGTCTCACTATGTTGCCCTCGGGAGGGGCTCAGACCTGCTGACTCAAGCGATTCCCAATCTCAGCCTTGCTCCATAGGCTGCAATTAAAGAACTTCACATTTTATAATTAATTTCTGAAATTCTAATTCTCCAGCGATACATCTTAGGACATTGTGGTATATATAAAATAACTTTGTGGATATAATTCACTGAATTTGTTCAAAGATTAATCACATTGTTATAGATAGAAGAGATTTTCTATATGACCTTTTTAGGTAAAATTATTTATTTTTCTACTTTCTAATATATATATAAATATTTTGAGAAAGATGAATATTTATTATATTTTTCTAAAATAGCCTTATATGAGTTTGTGTAATAAAAGTGACATAATTTTGCTTACTTAATTACAGAGAAAACAATTTATGATTTTCATACAATCATCTATTTTTTTAATTGAGATAATATTTTATTTAGAAGGCTGTGATACCAAGGATGGGGTTGTCTTGCCTTGGATAACAAGAAAAGTTCATGTTTGATGTCACTCTTTCTTGTTCTGTTTTCTTACTTGATAGCTTTTTTTTTTTTCTTTTGGGGGGGAGTAAAAGAAGTTTAAGTTCACAAAATATTATCTTTGATCACCAGCTGATGTAATATTACATCAATTATTTTCTCAGTTAAAAGCAGAATTCTCTGCTCTTTTTATTTTGAGGAATTTAGATTTCTGTTTTCCTTTAAATGGGAGTTCTCTCCCTGAGACTTTCTATAGACAATTCTTTGGTTCCAGCTTCCAGCAGCCCCTCTTTGTTAGATATTTTTAGATTGATTGATTCAGTAATTATTCCCACTGCTTTCTTATAAACTAAACCTAAAATAAGTTAAAGTATTTTATCCCAATCTCAGATTCTAGCTCATTTTGCTCTTTGCGTGAATTAGGTTCTAATAGTCAAAAGAACATATATTCTACCTATGAGTGAAATCATTTTTATTTTATCTATTTTCTATTCTGACAGTGCTTAAAAGTAACTTGATACTATGTAAATGTAAGTAGAGAAAGAGAAAAGCTGGAATATCTCTCTTCATACCAATGTTCTCTATGCGTTTGGAAATAGAGTCATTAGTACCGTTAAATTTAATCAGGTAGTTACTCAGTTCCAGAAATCATAAAGGTAATTAAAAAAAAAAAACTGTCTTGGAAAAACTTCAATATAACTTGCTATACAGGCTTGACAAGCCTAAATTCCCACTAATATAATTGAAGATTTCATTTTCTTGGTTTTGTTTTGTTTTGTTTTGATAGGTGTCACTCTCAAAGATGTGAGGTGATACATCATGGTGGTTTGACTTTCATTTTTTGACAATAAGTAATGATGACCATTTTTCATCAGCCTGTTGACCATATATGTCTTTGGAGAAATGTTCAAAGTGTCTTTTCTTGATTGGTTATTTGCTTTCTTGTTGTGTTGCCTGTGTTCTTTGTAGATCTTAGATATGTGCCCCATGTTGGAGGTATGGCATGCAACTGTTTTCTCCCATTCATAGTGGTGTCTTCTTGCTTCTATATTAGTTTAACTTTACACTGGTTTTTAATTTGAAATAGTCCCATTTGTTTATTATTTGTTTTTGTTTCTCTTGCCATTACATTCAAATTCCCAAAGACATTCCTGAAGCCAGGGTAGCTGAGTGTTTTGGCCATATTTTCTTCTGTGTATTTTTCAGTTTCAGTTCTTATATCTATAGATTGCTCAGTTAGCAATATTGCTTTGAGTTTTCTATATGAAAATGTAAAATCACTAATTGAAAGGGCTATAGTCACTCCTATATCTATTGTAGCCCTATTTACAATAATCTAAGTATGAAAACAACCTAAGTGCCCCCAAAACAGATGACTGGTTTTAAAATATGTGAAAGACACACATACACTAGTCAGCTATATATTAAAAAAAAAGGTGAAATCTGTTACCAATTTTGACAAAATGGATGGATCAGTGAAGAATCTGAAAGAGATTGTAGGTGATTTTTGTGGTATGATATAAGTGGGATGATATACAACAGGAGTAAATTTATATCTCTAAATTATATGCAGTATTGTATCTAATGTTACAGCAATAAAAAATATAGTAAAAAGTAATAGCAACATAAAACCAAAACATTGTTTCAGAATATTTAATTGACAACTGAATATTAATTGTTTGATATGTATTTTTGACTAGCAAAGTTGAATAGTAAACATGTTTATCAGTTAAAATTGTAAATGTTTATATCTAGAAAAAAAACTTCATCCTTAAGATTGTAGTCCTCTGTAGCCACTAGAGTTGAAGGTGATGATTTTCCAGAGAAACATAATGGGGGTAAGGGGTGGGGGAAAGAACTGGCTTACAGAATTGTGAATTTGTGCATTATTGAAAATAATTTCCATTATTTAAAATCAATTGATTGTGGATATTAACCACATACTCCTTTTACAGCAATATATAATTTAGTGTTTGATTAAATAACAGAGTTTTAGTCTAGTCAAATTGATACATAAAATTAACCATCACATCATCTTCCCATTTTCAAAGAAAGCAGTGGTGCAGTTAACAAATACAAATAAAAGATCCTCTCAACTCCCAATTATTTTCAATCTGGATTATTTAGGCAACTTTCTAGCTATCCTTTTTTATACACACTGAGAAACAATAATTTTTCCCTGTCAAAAGTGCTTTGTAGTTTTACATTTTATCTTTGATCCACAAATTTCCTATTTATATTTCATATTTAGGACTGATTTGGTAGAAGTTACCAGAATCTCTCACTAATTTTATATATTCTTTAAAAATAGAAGAATGAAAATAATATGGATGCAAAGGATACTTTGACTCTTTCCAATCATGTCTCTTATCTAGTTGTATAAGTACCGCGTGCTAACCAATTGCACCACTGGAGCTTCCTCTTATCTAGTTGTAATGGTACTATCTCAACAAATCTATTTAAATAGAGAATAGAGGTAGTGTAGTGATATCTTAGAGACTCTCATTATCGTATTTTGAATGTTTTTTTTTATTTGCAGCAATTGTTCTTATCTAGAAGTTAGTTCATATATATATATATAATTTTTCGTTATCTTTCCGAAATTAAAAATTCAGAACTGATTGATGCTCTGTATCCTAGAGGAGCTTTGAAAATAATATCCGAGCAACAACATAAGAAGATGATGTTGCCAGTGAAATATTCCCAAATTATTGTGATCTATATTTTTTCATGAGTTTCAAGTCTGAGTCTGTCTGAAAGTTCTGTCAGGTGTTCTGAGGTCTTCTAAAATGATTTTAAGATAATTGCATGCAATCAGAGGACCTCAGAACTTGCCTGCAGACAAACTTAGATCTTTGAAAGTTATAAAGTAATGGTTCTCAAACATTAGAATTTTTATGTGAATGCTATTTGCACTCTTGAGCATAGTCAAACAGGTGATCTTTATTAAAATACACTTTGGGAAAGTAACTTTATTATTACATGTTTTATTTTTCCTTTTTTTTCCACATGGGCACCCTCTTTGGAGTTGTAAGGAAACTTCAAGGAAAATTCAACTTCTTAAGAAAAGTGCATTAAAATAAAGTGTTATATATATATTTTATATGCACACAAGGGAATACTACTCTCTATATTTATATACATACATATATACATGTACATGTATATATATATATATATATATATATATATATATATATCTGAACTATTGGTATTTGCTAAAACATGAATGCAACTTTAGTCAATTACGCTGAATGAAATAAGCCCAAAGGAATAGAAGATTGTTTCAGTAATGTGTCTATAGAGAAACAAAACAAAAGGTCAGACAAGACCAAAATAATAATAAACACTAGAAATTTTGCTTTGGAATTGAGGCTAAAAGCATGGAAGCAACATGTGAGGATGTGCACAATGGACTGGTGAAGGGCTGTGGGTCTCTTGGCGGTTCTTATGGGGCAGTGGCATGCATTCTTGGAAATGTCACCCTATGCTTCTGAATCAACCTATGCTTCTGAATCATACACAGTTTGCTGAGAAAGGATTATTTCAATAAAAATAAAAATAGAAGATTGGGAAAAAGCATGATTACTTTCTCCTTTGTACTTTTGTGAGTAAAATTATATAAAACACATGTATTAGACAATCTCTTACAAGGCTATTTTTGAAAAACAATGCATGTTTTTTTCATAATATTTATTATAGAAAGTAGATATAAATTAGTAGACTGGAAAGTCAAAGTAAACAGTTTCAACTGAAAAATTCATACTGAAAATCTTTTGCAATAATGTGACCATTTTTATCTTTCAAAGAATCCAGTAAATTATATCCACAAAATTATTTTATAGATACCAGAATGTTCTAGAATGTATCATCAGATAAAAAAAATTGTAGAAATTTACTTTCAAATCTATAGTTCTTGTTTTTTTTTTTACACATCTCTTGTAGAACCACTTTATTTTTATATTTCTACTTTAGCAATGAATGCTTGTATTATTAGTAAAATTCTGAGGAAACTGTTTAGTTCTACTCTAAGGTATATTAATCACTTTAGAAAATGCATTACATTAATCTTCTCTTCTAAAGTCTGTACTATTCATGTAATTTATAGTTTGAATTTTCCACCTTCAAATTTCTATAGATATGAAATGATTGATGAAAATCAATGTAAAATTTATTGTTACTTATATCATTGGAACACATACATTCCTTTTGTTGGTAGAAACATTTATTTTAATCTTCCACTTCAAATGAGAAACTTTGAATTAAAACAAATGAGATTTTGACACATTTTTATCTGTCCAAATAAGTGCAATTAAATTTTGAAAGTAGTGACAAGAAAATAAACGACAGCTATTTTTTAAAGAAGAGTAATTTTTTGAGTGTTTGATTTGTAAACTATATTAGAACCATAATTATTTGGGGTAGTAAGTCTTTTAATTAAGAATAAGAAATAACATGTAGGAGATTACAGGAAATATATTATCAATTTCCATAATAAAGAGAAGCAAAATGTGCATGTATTGTGAATGACTAATTGATATGTTATTCTAACATTTAAAAAATTTTTATCATAGATTTAGTTTATACCTTTTTGTTGTTAGTCAGTGTGATGTTTTCTTATATTTATTTCCAAACTGATCATAATCCAACTGACTGTAGTGAATAAACAGTTGGATATATCATATTATTGGATATAAATAAATGAGAATGAACTTTCATAAATATAAAAAAAGCACTTAGGAAAACAAAAAATACTACTTCAGTTTATTGGGTTTTCCCCCTCAAATAGGTTTTTAATTCCTACAGTATATTGTCCTCGTAAGAAATACAAGGTGTGTGGATGCCAAAAATGTATTTGTTCATTAACCATAAAACATACTGGCTTTATCTGTCATCTCCGATTCAGAGATCTTTGGTGTGTGTGTGGGAGGGGAGGGGTTTTGTTCCAAGTATCTTAATAAAGTTTGCAGAGAAATTATTAAGCTCACGGATGTTGGAAAAACAACTTTGAATAGGTACTGAGAATGTATGCAGTGCTAAAGGCAGGTATGGGTCCATACATGGCATGGTTCTCAGGGTTACTAAGATTGCTAAGAAATGATGGATCAGCCCTGGGAAATACAGGGTGTCTCAGTGACAACCTCCAAGCTCTGTGTTCTCAGGGTCTAAGGATGAGTTGATGTCTATAAATGCACAACCCCTTCTACAATGTTTTCTATGCTGTTTTACAGAGAACTCCAGCTCTTGGTAAAATGTGGTACTGCATTACCTTATTTCCAAAACTTTGCTCTCTTCTTCTTATCCTGTTTTTGTTTTGCTTTGTTTTACTGTTACCTGAGTAAATATAAATTGCTTGGTCATAATGGTGTTCAAATGAAAGGTAAGTCGTCTAGTCAAATAATAAACTACTTGATTGAGATGAAATCTGTTCATCTATTCTCTATAGATGATTTTGAACAGGAAAAACCACATGTTATTTGCATATTTCTCCCACTATAAATTCACTTGATAGAAGTTCAAGTGCTTCCTGTTTCTTATGTTGACTATTGCAATGACTTTTTGAGTGTTATCTCTGCCGTTATTTTCTCCTACTCTTAATTTATTCTGCACACTAATATACATATTCTAAAGCAGAACCATCAGCTTTCAACAGGGAAATCTAAACTACTTGACTATCTACATAGTTGTTATTCATTATTTCCACTGTTCAATTTAACATACAATGTGCCCTACAAGAAGGTGAGTTTAGCTGAACATAATATTTTCCTACCACTGTCCCTGTCCTTAAACAGTTCTTTCTTTACTAGAAACACTTCTCTCTTTATTCTTATGCCACTTTTTGAAATCATTTTAAATTTTAAAAGTCAGCTCAAGTTGATTAATTCTTCTTTAAACTTTCCATGATAATTTCCAATCACTATTCATGTCTCTCACTGTAGGGATTCCCTCAGGATACTTAATTCTTCCTTTACTGAAATGCTTTATTCTTATATATAAAATCTCTCTTTACTGATACTAAACTTTGTGGATGACATCCTGAATGCTATTTTTTCTTATCACAGTAATTAGCAGATATCTGTTACATTATAGGACTCTTAATACATATTTTATTAAAGATTATACTTCATTTATTAAAAGCAAATACAATTAATTATGTTGAATACTGTGCTATTTAATAAGAGCAAGCAATCCTTCGTTTCTAAAATGTCAAATGTTTCCTCCTGCAATAGACATTAAAAGCACCACTGTTAAAACACAAATATAATACAAATCAACAAGAAATAAAGATTATTTCTTTAACAGCAAATTGAATATTACTATAAACATGTTAAGGGATAAAGTTAAATATCTTTTTTTCAAATCAATAAGGTATTAGAATGACATTTTAGAATAGTTCTGAAAGTACTTTATTGTGTATTTTAAAATGGCAAGAAGTGCTTTGTATTTGGAGAATTTTTTCTAAAAGTTTTCAGATGCTTAATTTAACCCAATAATTATCCCTTTCTGTACTAGCCTCACTTAAGTTTGTATGAATTGTTTTATTCATACTCAAATTCCATCATTACAACATGGACATTTAAGTTGTTAATTTTGCTTCCATTCTTCGGTGCTTGGGCATACATGTTGACATTCAGGTCAGCTACTTCCTCAGACTCATGATAATCTCGTATTTAGTCAAGATACTGTAAATTGGCACATCTGTGTGGGTGGGTGAAAGCAAGAGAGTTTTGTTTGTTTTTAGTGAGAATAAATAAAGAGGATCAGGGTGACATTAAAGTCAAGTCACTTCGAAGTAAAATTAGACTAAAGTACAAAAATTTGGAGGGGGTGACGTCACCAAAATAGCAACAAAGTTTAGATTTACATCTGTTTCCCCTCCACAAAGAAAATAACTAGCAAGCAGTCCTGGAAGGGACCATTGACAAGAGTGAGACTGAAGCACCACTGCACCACCCAGCCGCAGACAGACAGGTTTTGGCGATGAGAGGGATGGCATGGTGCCTCCCCTAGGTGCACTGAGAGCCATCTGCCCCGAGCCTCTCCGGGTGGGAAAGGAGAACCCGGGATGGACACACGGCTACCATGTGCACAGGCCGCTTCTTGGGAGCATCCCCTCAGGTCTTGCTGCATTGGGATTGAGTGGGAATCTGTGGGTTCCACCTTGGGAGTTCAACTGTGACAGGGAAACCAGCAACAAAATGCTCGTGGCAGCGGGGCAAACGAATTGCTGCAGAATGACACCCCCCCCCCCCAAGGGACCGGGCTTCAAGACAAAACGTTACAAGTAGCCTGAAAAAAAACATACTTTGGATCCTGGCAGGATGCTTTTGATTCTGCCATTTACTAGAGGTATGGTCTTTGGCAAATTGTTCACTATCTCTGTGCCTGAGTTTCCCCTCCAGTGAAGTGTAATTGAAGCTACCTCGTAGGGTTACTTTATACCAAACACGAAGATTTTGCCAGTTCTTTATACATGACAACTGTGATTATGCCATAGATGCACTTCACCTGTTTGGAATAATAAGCTAGAGAACTTTCTGGTATGTTTACTACCTGTAGTTAACCCAAACTTACCTACAATAAGGTATTTTCAGAGAGAAAGACACCATATTTACAGAAATTTCATTCACTTTATTTTTACCATCAGTTTTATTATTTGTTATTGTTAATATTGCACTGTGCCTAATTTATCAAGTTTATTATAGGTATTCATATATAGGAAAAATATGATGTATGTAGAGTTTGGTCCAGCTGCAGTTTCTGGAATCTGCTAAGGGTCTTAGAAGTATTCTCCCATGGATAAGGGTGGGATTATTATGTTAATATTTGCTAACATTTTTTGTAGAACTCTGTGCCAGACACTTGACATACATTACCTCATTTAATATGTTCAGTTTTCTGGGTGCCAAGAGAAAAGTAATGGCATATTCAAAACAGGTACTACAAGGAGCATTGCATCTAACTCAAGAAACAAACAAAAGAAATAAACAAATGTGATTACATCAAACCTAAAAACATCTGTATAGTAAACTATCAACAAAATGAAAAGGCATTCTACATAATGGGACAAAATATTGGCAAATATATCTCTAAAGAATTAAAATCCAAAAATAAGTAAAAAGCAATATAACAAAAATCAAGTAATTCATTTAAAAATGAGCAGAAGAACTGAATAGATATTTTCCAAGGAGTCATATAGTTAGGTAGATGAAAAGATGCTTAGCACCACTAATCAACAAGGAAATGCAAATCAAAAACACAATGAGAAATTATCTCACATTTGGTAGAATGGCTGTTATCAAAAAGACAAGAAGTGTTGATGAGAATGAGGGGGAAAAGGAACCCTTCTACACAATTGATGGGATTTTAAATTTATGTAGCCCCATGGAAAAGAGTATGGCAGTTCCTCAAAAAAAAAAAAAAAGTCAACTATATGATCCAGCAATCCCACTACTGGGTATATATTTATAGAACTGAAAATGGAATATAAAAGATACGTTTCCTTATGCTCATGGTAGCATTATTCACAATAGTAAAAATAATGGAAACAATCTGATATCTATTATTGGATGAAGAGATGAAGATGTGTAGCATATATAATTAAATATCATTCAAATATGTGAGAGAAGAAAATTCTGCCATTTGTGATATCATGGAAAGACCTTGGGGACTTTATGCTAAGTAAAATAAGCCAAACAGGGGAAGACAGGTATCATTCTACCTGGGGAATAAAAACCCAAAAACATTAAAACACAATCTAAGAAAGAGAGTGTAGGAAGCGATTGCTAATGGAGTGAATAGGAGAGATTTGCAAAAGAGTACCTTTGAGAGGAGTTAAAATTTCTTCCTTTCCCTTTGGGTATTCTCTTGATTGGTCAAATAATCTAATTAGCATTGGCGATGGTAAAGGTGAAGAAGAACCAACTTATATATCTATAAGTAAATATACATATAAGTCAATATACTTGTGATATAAATTCTGAACTAAGAACTGTGGTGGGAGTCTGGGCCTTGAAGGAGAGAGGAGGGGAATGCACATGATGAATCACAAATATGATGAGGAACAGGTGAGCCATAATTAGATGTTTGTTTTACCATGTAGTTAGATTTCTCCGATGGAAAGTTTATTTCTGGTAAAAGCCCTAATTCACATAATTCTCACTCTTTTAGCATGTAAGTGCTAAAAGTTTTTAATGTACCTGCTGGGTACATTAAAAGTCTACTGACCACAGCTCCAAAAAATCTACTTGCCGATTAGCACTTCTTGAGGACTCCTGTTCCTGTCCTTCATGTATAAACCTTTAACATAGACCTAAATGTTCTAAATGTTCTAGCATATACATACCACACACCAAGATTAATACATGAATTCAAAGATATATTCTCAATGTATATCAGATCACTACAGTATGACACTAAATATCTTATAATTTTATTTGTCAATTATATCAATAAAGCTGAAAGATTTATTTAAAAGAGGGGTAATGAAATAGTATTCATAGAGATAGACATATTATTGAAAAAAAGATTGTTCATGTTAGTCAAACTATTTTTTAAATACAAAAGACTATTTCAGTGAGACATTTAGAATTGTTAAACAGGAAAACAGCAGTGTTTGTACTTCTGACATGGCATAGAAAACATGGAGAAGAAAGTTTTGTGACTGAATCCAAATACAGAAGTTTATTTAAGAATAAAATCTGTTTTCCTTACAACTTCTCTCTTAAGAACTGGTGGTCTGAAACTAATATGCAAATAGGGAATTAATCACATGATAGTTGAAGAGATTGTTCAAAAGCACTGAATCATAATCAATATGTTGAAATCACTAGTTCTAGATGAATTAAGTTTGTAGGGCCATTTTTGCCACTTAAACTTTCCAACTCCTAACAGGACACTTTTTTGTATTTTGAAGATGCTTCAAATTCAACTTGTAAAAATAATTCCTCTTCCACCCCTACACTTGTTCTTACCACTCCAATTTTTTTGATTATTAGTCTCTTAAGTCACTAGAATCTCTAATCATATGTTCCTGAAATTCATGAATCACTCTAGTCAGTTAATTTTTAAATGCTGCTGGCAAGCTTCTGTTCTGCTCAAGTAAGTCTATTTAGTCTTTCACTGCACTAATGCAAGAGCTAGTTATTGTGTATGTGTAGAGGAATAGAAGGCTGAGTAATAAGGTATTTATGATCTCATAGTTCAGTTTATCTACCTTCATCTGCCTCTTTACTGGTTGCCTTTTACTGTTTTCATATTAGTCTAATTTTTCCTGAAGATTGCCACCAATGCAGTCAAATATATAGATGACAATCTATCATACCCTTATAAGTTTCATATGTGCCTTTTCTGAAGCTCAAAAAATCTGATATAGATAAATAATATGAAAGTTATATTTCTTAGTTTCTCAATTACAAGTACAGGGAAATGGGTGATAAAGAAAAAGGAAACTAATTTATTTTATAATAAAATCTCCAGACTTTTAGTTGTCCTATACTGATGGTAAAGAAAGAGAAACTCAAACTCCTCTTAATGTTAACATCTTGTTTATGAATTTGGAAAAAACATCTCTTTTTAAATATTTGTGGCTGTGATTTCAAAATTTTTACACTAGAAAATGTGGCAAATATTTGAAGATTAATTATGTAGCTACTTAATAGTTTATAATGCTCCTTGCCTTTTAAATATAAAATATAGAAAAAGAGAAAATAAACTAGCAAATTGTCATAGGCACAATTATAAAAGGAATAAAGACTTCAGTTGCTTAGTATTGCTGGAATCTTTTAATTTCTGTAATAAAATTATCATTCTACAAATTTAGATACTCTAACAATGTTAATGATATTAGAGTCAGTCACATCTCTTTTTTATTTAAGTATTCTTAATTTAAGAAACAAGAGGAAAGACGGTATCTATAATGAACACTGCAGTTCTGACTTATAGGAAAATTATAGTCCCTCAAAAATAAATATTACCCCTCAAATTGGTGCTCAGATAGGGCATTTCTAATTAATACAATTTACTAGAATTAATAATTTTATTCACAACAGAATGAGACAGTTAAAATGTCACTTCACAGATAAGGAAATTGAGGTGCATAGAATTGAAATAATCTTCCCAGTCACATTGCTATTAAGCACTTAGGTTGGAACTTAAGCCCCAATTTTTGTGTTATGTACCTTCCCAGGTCTATCCATATTGCACCATTCTTCTGATCTATATTTTTGCTAGACTATGTCTCATTACAAATATTCTAAATCCAATTACAGAAGAACTCAGGGTGAGTTAAATTTTGACTTCAAAATGCTGTTCACTGGGACTATGGTTAGTAGTTTCTCAGGAATGGTCTTGATTTATCTTTACTCTTACCTCTTGCCTTGTTTCAGGGGGCTTAAATGATGTGCTTGCAAAAGTTTAACTGTTCATTGATTTTCTTATGCTTGCAATGTGATTCCTCATACTCATTTTTCCCTAATTTTACTCCTTGCATAATCTCTCTGATGTTTTCTTCTGCTACAGAAATTATGATTGACTTTCATTCCTAGCTCTTCCATTCAAAAATCATTTTTTGCTACTGTAACCTTACTTTCTGTAGTGGTAATTTTATTTCCTGCTTTCAGCCATTATGGAGGTTTTATTTTCTTTAAAAACCTGATGTTTTGAGAACACTTTTTTCCCTAAGTAAGCCCTTGATGAAAACAAATCCTCTCAAAAGTAATGGCAAATGTCCTTATGTGGGTTTTTTCCTCTTTAAGCTTAAGCTATGCTATACTCGAAGAACATTTAAATAAGTCTTTTAAAGGTTGTCAGATGGAAATGCCAATGTGACATATTGGTGAATTTGCTTTCTAAATTTTTGTTATTCACGTATATTTATATCTGTTCACCTTTCTTACATTAAGACTGTGCTTAATCATGATATATTTTATTTATTTTAACTTGGTAGTAATGTGTGGAAAAATATGTAAAACTGTTGAATAATACTTTGCTTTTAATAATTATAACACTTTTAAAATCACACTATTGATAGCTGAAAATGCTTTGTAAATAGCTAGATTTCTTTATCTGCATATTTAAATGAATTATACTGCTACTTTCTTCCTCATTTTTGTCTCTGAGTGTACAATGATACTAGAAGAGATGTTTGATAAAGATTCCCTAAATTTTAAAAGTTCCATCATAAACACAAACTATCCTTAAAAAAAATCTTATATAATTTCTATGAATTTTGAAAATATATACCAGGTAAAATAAGTATCATAGAAAAAATGAGAATTCTGAAGAAATATCTAAAAGGTTTTGAATAAGCAACTCTTACACAGTAAAAATTGTAGTGTGCCTTAGGAAATGCTGTTGATTTAGAACTAAAGCCATGACTCTTTCCTTTTTGAGGTTCACGTACATTAGTTACCCGTTATTTAGGGTCTATAGATATGAGCTTCATATTAATACTGGAAGACAGATACAGAGTTCCTGGGTAAAGTCTGAATCATAAATAATTTAAAAGAGTCTTCTTTCGGTTATAGAAGATTTTGCCTAAATCTACCAGATCACTGTGTACAGATTCTTCCTATTATAGAAGTTAAATATTTGGTGTGGTTTTAATTTCACCTCAGAAATCCATTTTGGGAAACAACTATGGCTGGCAAAAAAATGAAGGAAAACATAAACAGCTGGGACTATATCAAACTAAAAAGTTTCTGTACAGCACAAGAGACAATAAAACAAAAAGAAACCCAACTGACTGGGAGAATATTTTTGCCCTCCAGATAAGTGTCTGATAACAAAGATTCACAAAGAACTCCTACAGTTCAACAAAAACAAAGGAAAAAACCCAGTCAAAAATTGGGGGAGAAGAACTAAAAAGACGCTTCACCAAAGAGGAGATACAGATGGCTAATAGGAATATGGAAGAATACTCCACATTACTAATAATCAGGGAAATGCAAACTAAAACCACACTGATATACCTACCATCTTACACCAGTAAGAATGACCCATGTAAATAAAACGGACAACAAGAAGTGTTGGTGCGGATGTGGAGAAAAAGGAACTCTCTTAACACTGCTGGTGGGAGTGCAAACTGGTCCAGCCACTATGGAGGGATGTGTGGAGGACCCTCAAACAATTGAAAGAAAGTTACTATTTGAACCAGCAATTCCCACTACTGGGAATCTACCCAGAGGACATGAAAACACTAATTCAAAAGGACACCTGTACACGCATGTTTATTGCAGCGTTGTTTACAATTGCCAAGATTTGGAAACAAACCAAATGCCCCCAAACTGATGATAGGCTGAAAAAAATGTGGTATGTCTACACGATGGAATATTATGCACCAATCCAGGACAAATATGTCATTCACAGCAACAATCAGTACGCTAGATTTGGTTTGTCATTCCTGTGGTATTTGAAACTTTTAAATCACACATCAGTAAATAGTGTATTATTTTGCATGGTTTGTAATTTTGTAATTGTGGTATTGTTATATGTATACCTATCTGTATGTAACTTGTTTTCTTTCCACACACAAAAAAAATAAAAAAAAATAAAAGCAATCTTTCTGTGGTTTATCCTATTCACCTGAAATAGATACATCATATTCTTATTAAAGCTACAAGGTCAACGCTATCCTCTCACCATAGGTCACCTAACTATTAGGCAGGTTATCTGGTTGGGAGTGGAGATGTCAGAAAGGTGTATTTAACTTAATTCAAGGAAAGTTAGCAAGTAAAATAGATTATCTTAGCTAGAAATTCTGACAGAAAGAAATGATCAGACACTTAAAAACACATATATAAAGTGTAAGATTATCAAACCATCTGAGGTGTCAGTGACTCTACATTCCCAATGAACTCAAAGGCTTCTTGTCACAATGAGCACTCAGCAAGTTATGGCTAAGGATGCATAAATTGTTATGATTGCATAGTAAAAAATAGGTTGATATGTTTATATAGTTATATCATATATACATATATATAGTGTGTATGTGTTCAAAGACATCACACTCCATGATTTTATATAATTAAAAAATAATCATCCAAGAATGTGCTATATTAAAGGAATAAGAAATCAGAACAAGAATAGAGCTTGACACTTGACTGTGTTTTCTGAGGCCAAACCATACATGTCTTTTGCTCATGACTACAATTAGATTAAGGTCTGAAGTCACACATGAAGTTTAGGAATATTTGTGGCACAGGAAACCAAACAGTTCTGACCTTGTGATTTGTTTTAATTCACAAGCTGAGCAGATATGCTTTTCTAATATTTTGCTGCTCTAGGTCTGATGGGACAGACATTTATATGAAGTACTTCATTGGCCATATTGTGATAAAAACACTTGTTTAAAAACTAGGCAAATAATGGGACTACGTTTTAAAAGGAAAAAAGATACTTTTGATCAGCAAATAAAAAATGGTAATTTTTGGCTTGTATTAGTATTAAAGATGTGTGTGTATTTGATTTATTTTTTGCAGTATTCAATGAGAAATTTAGAAAATATGCTGACTTTTATTAATATAAATTAATTAAAGGGAATTATTTTCAGATTATGTGTCTACTGTATTTTATCTCCTTATATTTAAAATTTCTATTCAAGTAACATTTGTTTATAACATTATATAGGTTTCAGGTGTGCATCACTATAAGTCAAATCTATCATAGTTTTAATTTCAAGTACTATGCACAATTTTAATATATTACTGGCCGTTTTGCTAATCATGAGTTCAGATAAACTCACCCAGTGTGAAAGTCACTGATACTGAACGTGTTTATATTCAACAACTTTCTAAGTAATGCAGATAATTAATTTAACAAAGGGATATGCTTTTAAGGTGCTGATCATTTTTTACTTTTAAAGTGGTATTTCTAATAGATGTGGGCACCATACAGATTTCCTTACCCTGTCCTTGCCTCAAGTATCTTTTAATTTACCTCTGTATGGCTTATCTTTCTAAGTGTACACTATTTAAATTTTACTTCTATGTCAGTTAGCTCTTAAAGCATATATTTCCATATAAGGCTTGTGATGTAACATCTACAAACACCCACCTCCCATGCCCCACACAGCTCCCCCACCACAAAACAATGACCAGTGACATCATGAATCATTCCTTTGAGATATAAGCATATTCATAGTTACTTAACACTTAGCAAGACACTATCTTTGGATTTATCTCTGAATTGAGGCTGAAAAACTTTGCATGTAGACTATAGTCTTGGGTTTCCCTATAAATATACTGTAATGAACAATCTTGAAGACAGATTGACAAATAGTCCTGTGATTGCATTGTTATGATGATCTTAGGGATATAGCCAAAATTGGTTCTCAATCTATGTCTCATTTAATGCAAGTTTAAAAGATAAATTCCACTCAGATTTCTGAGCCAGGAGTAGTTTTATTTTTATTTGTTGAATATTTGAAGAGTGGGACTATTTGACAAGTTAAGATATGAAATAAGTGCCAATTCACATTCCAACTATTAATTGCATAGGATGTAAAAACATGCCCAACAAATAATTATTTTGGCCTTGTCTTATGTGCTTATTTGCTATACATTTTCCAGTAAGTTATGGGAGAGAAAATTATTAAATACTTGTTACTATGCTTAAGAGACTTCTAAAACAAGGTAAAGTATACTTTTTAAAAAGAAAAAGTTACACATTTTTTCATGGCATGCATATCAAATTTATTTAGTTTTGGTGTCAATATTGTCATTCTTCATTTAGAAATCCTGTCATGTGATGGTTAAACCTTCAAATTCAGATCCTTGTCTGTGGTTTATTATAAGAAACTCTAGACCTATAGGACATTACAGATTAAATAGTACCACGTTAGCGGAAGTAGAGTTTCAAAAAGAAATTAAATTAACTTTTTCAATTCTCAAGTGCCTGTATAGTGTGTAATTCATATTTGAGTAACATAATATGGTGTGTGGGTGTGGGTGTGTGTGTGCATGTGTGTTTGTGCACATTTCTGTAACCATTATTTTGTTTGGCATTTGAAAGTCTTCAGTGGTGTTTCCTAGTCTGATCCATGTTCATCTGTTTCAGCAATGTACAATACTGTATATAATGATGTGAAAGAAAAGTTGTACCATGTTATAAAACAGCAAGAAAAAACTATTCAATATTATTGTGATAAGAGTCAAAACAGTTACAAAATGAAAGAAGTATTGAGTAGGCTACAAGAGTAGCTTAGGACTCCTTACAATTAGAAGGGAGGGTTTATCCTCTTCTGAAAAGAGAGGTCTCATGGATGTTAATACCTTAGACTCCCAAGTAACCCATGCATCCGAGGATAGGAAAAAGGAAATATAGTGCATTGACCTGAGGTAAGACATTAGCAAGTGCATTTTCACAGAGTTGGTCAGAAATTGCAAAGGAATGATGACCAAAACATTGTTTGATGGAAGAGTTGGGTCAGGAGAATTTAAGGTGGCAGCAAAAGACTTACTATATTCACTTTTCTCTACAATATACAAGGAGAATGTTGCTGTGTTGCTATATGTAAATTCTTAATACTATTAAGTAACCTCAGGTTGAGTGTGCTAAAATCAAAATTAAAAAGTTTAGCATAGGGAAGAAGGTTTAAGCACTTTTCTTCATGACTTCTGACTTTCAGAGATTTGCTTCCTGCCCAGTGTTGAGAGCAAACTAAGAGATACATTAAATTGCATGCATGTTTAACTTTGCCTGAACTTTCACTAGTTTGCACCCCCATCCTCAGTTTCTTTTTGGTTTTGAAAGCTAAGCATTAGTAATATATCCCTGCAAGAGAAATGCTAAACTTTTCTTAATGAGCTACCCTTGCATTCAGTTATATAAGGTCAAAGAAAAGTGCACTTTATATTTGAGCCAAGCCAACTACTTACAGCGGTGTCAGTGTAAGAGAACCAATTTGAACTTAACATTAATTAGCTTTTTAGTGGGCTGTAAAACTTGCTTAATGTATGAAGTACTTCATAATTATAGGAGATATTGGCCATATTCTGAAGAACTGAGGCAAAAAGATCCTGAGTAAAGCAAATTGTATTTAGATCTGAGTATAAGAAATTTCACCAACTTTGGGTTTCATATCTTTGGTAATCTTTTGAAATAATTTTTATATTGCAAATTTTAAAATCTTTTTTTATAATGCTGATAACTATGCTAGGCATAAAGTGATGCATGTAAATTAGAACTTACAGTTCATAGTAAGTTGCATGAAATAAGATTTCCTATCATCTGGCACTAATTTTTCAAAGAAAGCAATCTACTCATAGTATATACATCTAAAGTATTGTACTGAATGTATGTTATTTAAGAAGGATGTGCTGTTTATATATAATCAAGTATATAATTTATATTGCTATTTTAAAGGGGCAGCTGCTTTGCTCTCAGAAACATAGATTTGCTATACCTGAGACCTATAAACATCATACTTCACATGTACTAAGTGTTTATTAGCTTCTTTAAAAAATTTGATTGCTATATACTGCCCCCAAAACTAATGGAAATGTGAAAGGTTGGTGAGGAGTAGTGAAGTTTAATGATTGATGTGTAGAAGAATAGATAGTTGCTGCTGAAAGCATTATTATTGAGTATGAAGAACTTTTGTGAAATGCTATGAAGTATTTTTGAACTAATGAAGTATGATGTACAGAGACATTCAAGTGTCATTCTTGTCTATTTTACTAATTTTTTACTAATTCTTGTCTATTTTACTATTTTACTAGTTTACATTATATTCCCCAACTAACATGAGGAAAAGAGTGGTGGGCATATTTACTTGACATCAACTTAGTCATGTACTTCTCACTTTGCAAATTAACATTGGTAACATATTTATGTTAGTTTATTATATTTATTCTATTATGTTATATTAATAAAAATATAGGATTATATTAGTACATGAAATACTATTTGAAATTAAATTTACTAAACTTACAAATTCAAATATATATATATATTAATTTTGGGCTACCTGACAAGATGGAAGTGGAATGAAGATGCTGAACTAATATCCTTCACATATTCACAATCAACTTGCAGCTAAAATAAGACAATAACCTCTGAAAGATAAATGCATGATTACTGTAAACACCAAGAGCTTTGGCATGGCAAAAAGGGGCAGGAAAAACTACAATTAAGTTGTACTTAGAGCAATACTGGTGCAGAAAAATATGTGAATGTGAGGAGTGGTTCCTGTAAGGAACTTTTCTGTTCTTATTAACTCAAGGGCACATGTCCACAGGAACTGTATTAGGGAATGGGGTGCATGGAGTTGACATGCAGGACAGAGGGTACACCCCTGGAAATATGTAGGACAAAGGGTAAAGAATGGTAATTATCAGCCTGTCAATAACACCCAAAGTTCATTTATATTTATATAAAATATTTTTTTATATTTGTTTGATTTTTTTAAATGATGGGTGAGAGTCATTTATATATATGCGTAGGATAAGAGTATTTTGATAGAATATTTTGTTACATATATAATCTATAGATATCGATAGATATTTTAGCTAATGATGACTTGTGATGAGTGGAAATTTATGACCTTGCATTTGTGAAGGTGGCTCAGAAACTGTGACTGAAAATATTTTTCTCCAAAGAGTTGCTTTGGAATCCTCATCAAAAATATGCTTAATTTTTAATGTGGAAGTCCACTTATAGACTCTGTATTCTGTCCCATTGGTCTCCTTTTCTGTCCTACCAATGCCATAGATATTGCATATCCTATCTTAAATAATAATTTGAAATTGTACAGTATCTTACAAAGTAATTAGCAAAATTATCTTACTATTCTAGATTCTTTTCATAGCCTTGAAAATTTAAAACTTGTATGTCCATAGATATATTTATTTGACATCGTAATTGAGATAGCAATAAGACTATACAACTATTTGCAGAGATTCATATTCTAAATAATTGCCTTCTAATCCACGATCATGGTATAGCTTTATATTCATTTAAACGCTAAAATTTCTCTGTGCAAAATTGCTTGTTTCTTTAGTTTGTGAGTTCATTTTTCTTGTAAAATTCATTACAATATATTTAAGTATGTGTTATGTTAGTGTGTCATTTACCCCCAAATATAATATTTCAGTTTTTCAATTAGTATAAAGCACATTGTCTTTATATATAATGTGACATTCATCTAAACTCATTATAGAGGAAATTTTTTTTATATAGACATTGAGATCCTATAGTTAGTCACATGATCTGTGGTTAAAGTTTTATAATTTCTTTTTTTTTTTCAATTAAAGTCAAAAGTTTATTTAAAAATTAGAATATAACATTGAATATATTTCTAATAAATGTTTTTCTCTTTCTATATCCTCTCCAACACTTGCTGTTTCTTTTCTCTTGGATAATAATCATTCTCATAGTTGTGATGTTATATCTCAATATTGTTTTAATATGTATTTCTCTAAAAAAGAGATTATGAATATATTTTCATAGGTTTACTGACCACCTTTATGTCATATATATATATATATATTCTCTGGCCATTTTGGGTTTATTTTGTAAGTTTTGAGTTTTATGGGTTCCATGTATATTGAAAGAAATATGTTGTGCAAATATCTTCTCCCATCCCATAGAGCATCTTTCTGTTTTCATGCAAGTTTGATACAGAAGACTTTTAGTTTGTTTATATATAGATACTTGATTCCAAAGCAAAGGGAAGCAAAAGCAAAAGGAGTATGAATCTAAAAGTGAAATTTTCATTTGACTTCTCAATATTCCCAAAGATAATGGGATTTGGAGAGAAGCTGAAATTCCAGACTTTATTTCAGAAGAATTTAGATGGATTTGAAGTTTAGTAACTGTGTATGTGAGCATGGCAGATGGGCTCTGAGAAGGAAGAAGCAGATTTCAAATTCTCAGGCTTGGGCTTGAAAATTCCAGAACATCACTGACACTTTATTCTATTGATCAAAGTAAATTTCAATAATTGGAGATTTTGAAAAAAGGAAAATAGTTTCCACCTTTTAATATAAGAAATTGCATGTGAAAACAGAGTTAGGGGCAACTACTGGACTAGTTACCAGGCTCTATCACTCTATCTGCCATCTTCCCTGTGTCTATGTCAATGTTCACCCTTCCTCATGTTGCCACTAATGAACTGATCTAACAAAGATCAACCTTGTTTACTTTTACATTTGAAGCTGCTTGTATCTATTTGAGGTCATTGTTTCTGAAATATTTCCTCTTTTTCCTAGATTTTTTTTCTTCTTATGTAATTCCCATTGGTAAACAAATA
>PVHY01005691.1:68709-80970 GCA_004024945.1 Uropsilus gracilis | reverse complement strand
AAATGAAACTGCACAAGAGGAGAATGGGGACCAGCTGGAGCGGGTGGGAGGGGGAGGTGGTGGGTGACACCCAGGGATTGAAATGATGTGAAATATAGATAAATAAATTTAAAAAAAAATCACAGCTGAGCAGGACTTGAGGTCAGAAGATGAGAGTAAGGTGGTGGGGCGGGGAGGGGCAGGGCGTGGCAAGTTAGGAACTGGGTGACTTCTGGGAGTGGCCACTGGAAAAGGCTTCTCTGGAGCAGATGAGGAAGAATCCTGTGGGGTGGCCTTTCATGTCTAGATGAAGCCTGACTGCGTGGATTCCTGAGTCAGAAAAGACCTCAGGACTTTCCTCAGCCACCCGCACACAGTGCACACAGGGGAGTTGTGCAGCAGGCCACCCAAGCTCTCACCCAACAGCAGGGATACAAGCCAGTCTAGCAAGGACAAGGGGGCTAAACTCAAATGAGTGGCTGGGAGATGCCACAGATGCTTGCAAGGACCACATACTGGAAGGTATGGTCTAGTGTTCTGAGAGCAATTACACATTTCTCATAGCTTGCTCCCTTCTCAAAAGATTGGAAGTGAGGATTTTATGACTTCTAAAGGACAAGAACTTGCACTGTTATAAGTTGTACAAAGACGCACACTCTAGAACCTCATAGCTATAATAAAATAAAATAAACGAATATAATTAAACACAATCTAGGACTATTTTACATTTTAGGAGTTAGGAGCTCAGTTGCATAAAGAAAATGATGGAAATTTCATGTGCAACAATCTTCAGAGAACTGTCCCCAGTATTTTACAGATGCTGCATTCCTCTCACCACTTCAGAGGGAGAAGGAAAGGAAATCAGAACTGCCAGAAGCACTGACAGGCGGTAAAACAGGTCCTTGCACAGAGTGCAGGCGCTGAGCCTGTATCCCTCCAGGCCCTCAAGCATTTGTATCTCTTTACCTTTCTGGTGCACAGCTTTGCCCAGGCACTTGGAAAAGATACCCAGGCAAAATGCAGTGTTGGCAGAGACACACACAGGATGGAACAATGAAGGGAAGGGCCCCAAGTGCCTCTTACATTAGCCGAGCTTGAAGGAGTCGGGGATGGTTGGCAGCAGTGGACATTTCCCGGGGAATGGTGCTTGGTCTCCCGTTCCCCATGTCTGTGGCCCCTGTCTCTGCTGTGCCCTCCTGTCCAGGATACCACAGTGCGCAGAAGGCCTTTGGTGCCCCAGGTGAGGACGTGGCTGCGCTGGGTGCCTGACTCTCTGTAGAAAGCTCTCCATGCCTCACCTTTGTACTCTCATTCCCACAAATTCTCCGAATGTCTCACCGTGTCCGCCATTCTTTTCCCTCTCCTTTGCAGTCCAGAAATTGCCTACAACCATATTGCTGCGGTTTGGATTCCCTTGAAATTACCAACAAGGACTGGTAGAAACTCCTTGTTCCGACTAGGATTTGCCTCCATGGAGGCCACTAACTCACTGTCCCTCCCTGCCACTACCAGTGTTTTTGCTCCCAGAGTGCTGTACAGCTGGCGTCTGGCCCTCTGGTTACAGTTGCTCTGGAGCTGATACTTCAAAGCTTTTAAGTTATCAAGAATGATGTTTTCTATAGAAAAGACTTCACTATTCCTGTAGGTCCTATATTTATCTTAAAATGATTTCCTCTAGTTTATTCTCACTCTACCCTGTTACTAAAAAAAAAAAAAAAAAATCAATGAAGTACTGAAAAGCTTACCCTTATATCCCATAGACATTTTTCTTTTGCATAAAAAAATAGTTGATCCAGTATAAACTCATGAATGGCAAGTTCTCAATGTGGTATAATGAAGAAACTGAGGTAACTTAATTTAAAGATTTTTAAATAATTAAAAATTTTAAATTTAAACTCTGAAAATTTTATGGTCCTCTCTACTCTTGACTTTACCAACTCTTCCTGCATTGAGCACACGTGATATTTTAAGAGCTCTGCCCAAAGAGGTAACAAGACCAGGAGAAGTTTAGATGAGCCCCAGTTCAGATTAGAAACCAGCTGAAGTTTTTGGGACTAGGGATTTTGCTATTTTCTACACCTTAGTGGCTGGTCTAAAGCTCTGAATGACGAACTACTAGAATGTAAAAGTTCATCAGACACAACTTGGAGAACTAGCCAAGTGAACTCATTTTATCATGTTATGTGAAGCTGGAAATCCTGGGAAGTTTTTTTTTTTTCCAAAAAAATGTTTTTAATTTAGGTCAAATGCTTCCTTAGAGTATATTAGTTAAGGGGGTGGGGGGCGGCTTATTCATGCACTCTTGTGCAGATGATTCTTTCAGTTTTCCTTTTCTTAAAATTAGGTCATTTAAAGTGATTTCTTCTTTGTGCCCATTAAACTACCATACTGCAAGAAAAAATCAATACCACTATAGAAAAATCTCTACAAGTTTTTTAATAAAAAAGAAAAGCCTATAACTCTTCACATTTGCATCTAACGAAGATGGCAGGAAGGATGAGAGGTTTTCCCAAAAGATAAAATCCTCTTGCCTGCAGCACAACCCACCACTTACCAAGCCTATTTTAACATCTAGAATGGTCCTGATACAGCAATAAGAAATGATGTTTCTTTGTAAAAGGTGATACATTAAACTTGTTAACTTAGGCTGAAAGCCACAATGAAAAAAACAACTTGAATCTCATGAATTATATGTGATACCAGAGTAGTTAAGAACACGAGATCCAGGTCAATGTGTGAAGAGCCCACAGAGAATTCCAAAAACATCTTTGGAATCCATGAAATTCTCTCAACATGTTAGTCTTTGCTCATTAAATATTCTCTCTACAGGGTTAATTAAGTAAATGTAGTAATTCTGAATTGTTGTTATCCCTCTAAAATGTCAAAGTGTTTGAAAACTTCTCTATCATGTCAAGTCTTACAATCAAAAATAAAGAACCTTTCTTTCTGTAGAGAAGATCCCAGGAAATAAGATCAAATTGGATAGGCCTAGAATCTCCAAACCCAGGTGAACAAATCTGGGCAGAAGATACAGTAGAGGAGGTACTCTAAGTGATGTATGGCATGCAGACTCTGGTTTGGATGGAAGATTACTTTTTCACAACTCACAAATACTTCTCTAGGCTTCAGAAGCCTGCTATCCTCCTACTTCAGTCATGTACTCTTCTCAGCCATCATAGTCAGGATAGCTTCTGGGTAACCCAACATCCTCTCTGGGCAAGAAGAAGCCTTGATGCAAGAATATTCCATGACCAACATCTACCAAGTGGAGTCAACCCTTTGCCACACACTGAGGGCTGTGGGCAGTTTTCCCACAAGCAACCTGGATGCAGGTGAAGACTGTGCATATACTTCATAGACTAGCTCAGGGATACTGAGGGCACAGGAAATATATTGTGATTTGAAATGAACTTCTTGTCATCAGATATGAAAAATGCAAACAAACCTGGTGCCATCATACCTTTCTTCCACTGAAACTTCCTTCAGTTGCTGGTGTGGCTTGGTGCCTTCCATTTCCCTGATGCTCACAGCGTAGATCTTGGTGGTGTAGTCAACAGCCTTCTCTCGAGCCACGTCACTGTCATAGCCTCAAGTAACAGAAAGAGATGGGGGAGGGGAGCTGGTTTGCAGGAGCACAGGAGGGTGTGGAGGCAGGAGGAACTATACATGCCGTGGGGCTCACCTCCATCCTCTTCGGCATCAGTGTCTGACTCCTCACTGTCTACGAGCTTGCTCTCCTGGGTCCCCACGAACTCTCTCGTCCAGATCATCAAGGCTGTGTCCGCACCACCTACTGTGAGCAGCACCGAGTCATTGTGCAGCCACCTCACGTTGGTTACATGTGCACTATGTCCCACGTATTTCTTGAATCTTGCGTGCTGGCCCTATAAAATCAGAATCAGTGAGGATGCCCTCAAAAGCCTCATTATTCCTGTCTCTGGACGATCTCACCCATGTTCTTCTCTAGGGCGGCTTCTAGTAGACAGAAATGAAGCAGTTCACTTAGGCAGCAATTTCCCTACATTTCTTTAAAGTGTGAAATACCACGAGGGCAGGGATTTGGCCTCTTTTCCCATAAAACTCTCTCTGACTGATTATTGTGGTCCCTGATGAAGAGTCTGTGAAGAAATGGGTAAAATGTTTGACAAATCCTATTTCTGGGAGTCCACAGAATTATAAAAACTTTCTTTTCCTCTCAAATATCAAACATGAATTCTTCACAGGTCTCTAACGTAAGTTGCTGATGTGCATCTGGCTGACATTTGAGATCGGAAATATCTTCCCAAGATTCCCCCTACAGGGGCTTTTGTACCATGGTCAAGGCTATGACAGAAGAAAAAGGCCTTATAAACTGGCATCTCGAGTAAGATATAAAACATGCATAGCAGTTTCTCTCACGGACACGGGAAACAACATCTGACACTAGAAATACTCAAACAACTGACTTGGAATCAAAAGAAAGCTCCCTCTCAACAATCTGAGTCAAATAAACAGAACCCATTTATTTTATCAGTAGTTACTGGTACATTCTTCAGAGCAACTCTGCCGGGGCCAAGCTGTCCACCCTCCTGGTGGGAGAGGGCAGTCCTGACAAGTGGAGGGAAGCCGGGGCTGCCACCAGAAACCAGTTTCTATTTTTGGCTCCTGAGCCTGACAGACTGGCATAAACAGCTGGAGGGGGGTGGGGTGGCTACTTAAAGTGGGAGAGTTTTTCCGTCCTCTCAGCGACTCCCAGGGAATACCTTACGCAACTCGGGAAGCCTCGTGCACTTTCCGAGGTCATGAGAGGGTTGGGTGTCCCTGAGGATAGTTTTATGCAATAACCACCAGCCCTCCAGAGGGCTTTGGGCTGGCATCCTGGGGAGACCTAACTAGGCCTGCCACACAGCAGGAGACAGATGCAGGAGAGAGCCTGACTGCAAACTACTCTTAAGCCCCATTTCTGTGTTCAGCTGACCCCTCCCTGACTGCAGGGGTAATTGTCCCTCCACAGCAGTACTGTGTCTAGAAAAATTAGAACAGGAGATGGGCAGGCAGCATTTCCAGGAAGTCCGCCAGGACCACTAGTTTGCCAGTGAACAAGAAAGCAAAACAGCGAGTTCTCAGGGGAGCCACGGGGTGAGCACATGAGAGGCAGGAGTGTAAAACACGGTGGCAGTGGCCACGTGTTCCTGGACAGGGCAGGAACCCACACATCACATCCACCACAGAGACAACCTGGTTTCTAGAGTGGGAAGAAGAGTGTGTGAGAAATGTCTCTCTATACTCACACGAGGGGACTGAGGGCTTCTAAACAGGATGGGGAAAAAATTCTAAACACAAAGAGTGAAGGGGAAGCAATCTAAGGTGATCAGAATCAGACTGCAAAGGGAAAGTGACACAGAGGAGAAAGAAGGATCAGTCACTGAATCTTTTCAACAAAGCTGAGATTCTTCTAGCATAGGGTGATTCAAGGTTCTCAGAATAGGAAGTAAGATCACTGCTGCATCGGGCACTAAAGGGAATTCACAGTTACTGGAAGGCTTCAGGAAACAAACAGCTTCCTCAGGAGAAAAGGCTGGTAAGGATGTCTGCCAAAGTGCACATGTGGCTCTCCACCCACTGGGGCATCAAAGATGGAGTCTGGACTGTGTCTGCACAATGTGGCTTGTTAACATTTTTAGGTGAGGAATTTCCAAGAATCTGATGAAAGTTCTCCCCATGTTTTATATTTCATGTAGTTTTCCTATCAGTAAAAATTTTAGATACAAGGCTCCTCTACAACTCTGATGTTCTGCAAAGGAGACTTTTAAGAACTTGAAGTTTTAAAAATGAAGAGTTTGGGTTTTAAAAATGTCTATGACCACCTTTATCCAAAGGTGACAAAGACACAAACACCCAGATATGAAAGAAAAGGCCACTGGGGATATAACGCACAATGTGACAACTGTATCTCACTGTTGTGTAGTGTATCTGCAAGTTGCTGAGATTGGTTTCCTAAAAGTTCTCACCACAAATAAGTTTTTTAATTTTCCCCCCAATTGCCCCCTTTTTAAATTTTTTTTTAATTCAGTGATATTGCTTTATAATGATAAAGCAATTAATGATTACATTAATTATAATTAAATTTAATCATGGATTACATTTATCAATGATTATAATTTAATCATTATAATGATAAAGCAAATGATAAAGCATTACCAGGGCCTCTGGTAATGATCTCGTTGAAAACTGTGTTGGGTGCCATACTGTCCTGGTGGGTGGGGTCTGAAAGAAGGGTGTATTAAAAGAGGAACCAGGGATGGGTGTGGGAAACAAGAGCATTAGGGGGTTGGCAAAGAGGAGCAGGAGTGGCCAGGCTGGGTGGAAGCCCTCTGAAGATTGAGCTGGAGTCATGTTGGGAGAGTGGCCACCAAGGGGTAGCTGGTGTGGAATCAGATGTCAGAACAGCAGGCTGGGAGTGATCAGGTGCTGCTGAGGGCAGGCCTGGTGAATGTGGTCAGACGCCGCTAAAAGTGGGCCTAGAAAAGGAAGTGCATGCGTGGGGCTGCAGCAAGGTGGCGTGGCTGATACCTGGAGATAGTCAGGGATTTGGAAAGCTGATTGTTGCATCAGCATTTGTGGAAGATGTGTGAAGAGCCTTGGAGAAGTGGAGCAGCATGGAACATGGGAGAGAGAAGAAACAGAGAGAAGAGGGGAAAGACTGGACTTGGCAGTGCCTACTGCAGGTTTGGAGGGGCAAAAGGACACCACCTTGGACATGTGTCTTTGGGACCTTTGGAACTAAAAATGGTGACTGGGGTAAGATAACTGGCCACTTGTGGCATTAAGGACTTTATGTTTGACTTTCTGTTTCCCCTGTCTTTTCTCTTGTTAATAAAATCCTATTATAAGAGCATGAAAGAATCTGGGCGGCAGAAGCCCATTTTAAAAGTGCCACTTTCTGCCTTTGTGTTGTTGGTTGGAGGCTTCTGCCACATTTGCACCTGATATCATTAATATTGTACAAGTTCTAGGTATGTATCATTGAAAACTCGTTTTTCTTAGATTTATCATAGGATATGACACACGTTAACTAAACTTACCATGGAAATCATTTCTCAGTATTTGTAAGTTAAGTCAGTATGCTTTACACCTTCAATATCTGTAGTGCTGTATGTCAATTATATCTCAATAAAACTAGAGGTATTTTAATCTCTCTGGTACAGATGGAAGAGAAGGAAGGCTGTGGGTAGCAACTGGCTAGCTACTTAGATGGTGTCAGAATAAGGTTTTCTGATACAAGGTTTAAAATATTACAAAAGTGGGTTGATTCAGGCTATTTCATGGAAGCTGAACACTGTGATTATCAAGTCTAGATGTCATCAAGATGGATTTAAACTCTAAAAGTAAATATTTTAAAGGGCACATTTGTCCTTAGGTAAGAAAAATACCTGGATGAGACTCATTGGAGTAAGGTAAGAGTCAGAAAGATGACATGATCTTGGAGTCTAAAAAACAGAATTGAATTTTGGACAGAGAGTGAGTTATGTGGTGGCAATACTGCTTAATTATCACCAGAACTCGAAGACAGAAGCTCAGTGCTAAAATACTGGAACAGGATGGTGTCTCAGTCTAAGTGTGCTGCCAAAACAAGACATCACATGCTGGGTGGTGAAAACAACAGCAACAGAAGCTTATTTCTCACAGTTCTGGAAGCTGGGAAATTTAAGATCAAGGTGTCCGCTAGTATGATTCCGGGTGAGGAGTCTCCCTGGCTTCTCTGTGTTCACATGGTCTTTCCCCTATGGGTGTGTGTACAATCACAGAGAGTGAGCAAATCCTACAAATCCTACTGGATCAGGGCCCCATCTGTATGACCTCTTTCAACCTTAGTCATTTCCATAAAAGTCCCCAGCTCCAAGCAGGGGAGATTGTAATGAGGGTTAGGGCTTCCACATATTAAACCTCCAGCCCAAAGCTGGGTGTGGTGATGAGTGCCTGTAATCCCAGCTACCTGAGAGGATTAAGTTAGGGATCTCTTGAGTCTATGGGTTTGAGACAACCCTGGGCAACATAGCGAGGCCTAGTCTCTTAAAAAAAAAAATAAATAAACCTTCAACCCATAACAGAAGGTGAATTTGTTCCATAGGCCAAGAGCAGCTGGAGGAATGAAACTACCATCTGGAAATATTCATTAGCCTGGTATTTGGGAAAGTACACCCCATATATTAGATTGTTAAAAAAAAAAAAAGAAGAGGGGGATAGTAGATAGAGGATGAGAAAATAATTGAAGACCGTTAAAAGGTACAAACTTCAAAGTTATAAAATAAGTCCTGGGGAGCTAATGTACATCACAGTTAACTATAATTAATACTGTATTGCATGGTTGAAAATTGTTAGGTGAGTAGACATTAAAATTTTTTATCATAAGAAAAACAATCTTGTATAGTGATGAATGTTAACTGGACTTAACCATGGTGACTACTTTAGAACACATACGAATACTGAATTATTATGCTGTACAGGAGAGATTCTCTGCCTCTAAGGCACAACAACACTGTAAACCAATGTTACTTGATTTAAAAAAAAAGTTAAAAATATAAGTGAATAAGAGAAGAAATATTATCAAAGGAATTTATATTGACCTATTGTTTTAAAATGTTTTTAAATTATGACACTACTTCTTTAACTTGTAAACACAATTTAGAAGTAAAAAGATAAACAGTAAAGCTTAAAATAATTAAAAAATATTTTAACAAACACTTCTCAAATGAGCAGATTAAAAGTTCTCTGTATCATCAGGGAAATACAATGAGTACCCTTATTCTCAGGATAGTAAAATTTTATAAATCTAACATCACAAAATGTTGGCAATTGAACCTCTCATGTTTTTTGTGGGAATATAAAATGATAAATCCATTTGGAAAAAAGGTCTCACAGGTTTTGAAAACATTAAACATATTATCACCCCCCCGCCCTGGACCTAGGAATTCCACTCCTCTGTATTTACTTGAGAGAATGAAAACATACATGCACTAAAAGATATACCCAAAAATATTCACAGCAGCATCATTAGAATTAAACATTGGAAAAGCATGTGTCCACTGAGAGTTGTATGGATAACAAGCTCCATTATAGCCACACAGTGAAATTCCACTAAAGTATCCAAAGGAACAGACTATTATTACACATATCAACATGGCTAAACCTCAAACATTCTGAGTGAAAAAAGTCCAGACATTAAAAAAAAAAAAAAAAAACCTGTTTGATAATTCCACTTATATGAAGTCCTGAATCAGGTGAAACCAATCTATGGTGAAAAACATTGAAATGATTTTTCATTTTTAATCTGTAGGTAATGTGGAAGTGGAAGATGATAGCATTTCATATATTTTGAAGGGTGTTTGAATGTATGCTTGTGAAAACTCTTCAAAAATGCATTTGTATATTTAAACTGCAGCATAAAAATGTAACTTAAACATCGTCATAAACAAAGCTTGAATTCTAGAAATTTATATGCATATTGAAACATTCATTGATAAGTATCCTTATGTCTAGATTTACTTTGAATTACCGGCTCTAGGTGATGGGTTTCTAGGACTTCTTTTAATTTCTCTGTATGCTTGAAAGACTTTGTAACAAAATAATAGAAAAAGTTTTGCACAGAAGCTCAATGTATAAAATACAACACACTGAACAATTCTGGTTGAAACTGAGGAAGGACCTTGTTTCCTGAGGTGGTCCAAGGAACCCCCTTGAGTGTCTGAGGAACGTTGGATGTTACTGCTCTAGACAGTCCAGCTGGTCAGGCTGGAAGGTGGATGATGAATTCCCAGGACCAATAGCAGATCCACCACAATGACATGATGCAGTAGTGCCATCAAGATTTGGGTCATATAAGTACCTGCAAAATCTTACTCTACCAAAGCCAGAGAATCGCTAAGTTCTTGACTTGTCTTGCTATGTCATCTCATTTGAGAAAATGTGGAAGCAACAAGGAAATCTGCTAGACAGAACTGAACTAATAAGTGACAGTAACATGATAGGCACTGGGGAGAAGGCCACCAGATGGCTTTGGAATAGTTATTAAAGGGAACTCTGGACATAATCAGAAATGTGCAGTATAAAAGGCTACTCCAAATTACTATCTGACTAGATATTAACAAATGAAGAAGGAAAGAAGAAGACACCTAAATAAACCAAGTGGCTTGAAAACGTACTGGTGCTTGAATAAGGTGAGAAGGAACAAATAACCAGGAATGAATATGAAAGTCCTGCCTGGACAACTTTAAGGTTAGCTTCAGGAATGCTACAGCCAAAACCTGAGACAACTGAAAATGGACTTTAAAGATACATGTGGGGATAGCAAAAACACTTCTTAGATTAGATGGTTTAAAATGAACTTAAAGTAGACTTATTTATCTTCTCAATCAGAAAGAATACTCTTTAAACTAGAAAGGGAAAATCCAAGCTTATTTCCTTGAGTACAGGCACCTTCTCACATGGCCACAGAAATAATACCACTAAAACTGAGGAGTTCAGAAACCAGCAAAGGTGGCATACAATATAAAAGACTCTGGTATTCAACAAGGGAAACAATCTCTAGCAAATATTGATTCATGAGTTGATGCAATCCCTGGAAAATTCTAGGGTGAATTATTACACAGAAGGTCAATAAATACTTGGAAAAGGTAGTAATGATTACAAGGTAGCTATAGGACTTCAGTGTGAATTAAACACGTGTCTTTAATTGGTTGGCTTGTTAGAGAGATTAGGGATACCAGAGACACTATCAATCTCATTCTGAGCAAGACTTTGCCAAACCTGACTTGGTGCTGAGTTGTACTGGGGACAGGAATGCGAGCTGCATAAGAATATACCAGAAAGATCAGTGAAGAACTTTCACTAAACGTATGCATGAATAAACTAAATGTCCATTTAATAGGAGCCCCTGCTGTGATGTTTGGTTGTTCTTACTTGTTTCTTACTTCTTTCCATGATTTAGAACTCACTCTTGTGAAATCAGAGGATAATGTGACACTGGAAGAACACATACACTGAAAAGGCATTAAGAAGATGTTGAAGACTGGTACTATGGGATTAAATTAAAAAGGTCAATTTTATTTGATACAAAGTTCTGTACTCAGAATTTACAAAACCAACTCTCTAAGCACAGACAAGGATAACCTGAATGCTCTGGCCAATATTCTGGCAGGGCATTTATGATTCAATTATTCAGCAAATGTAAAACATTTTAACAACTGACGCTACTTAAAAACAAATTGGGCTGCCGTGTGAAGTAGTAAGTTCCTCCTCTCTGGATTTTGCTAGTACAAGGTGGAAAGCTACCGGTTTGAGGTGCTGTGCAGAAATTCTCACTTCGCAGCTTGGGAAGTGTTGGTTTTGATGGCTTGATGACTACTGTAGGCTTTTTAAGGGGAATCTATGCAATAAGATCTGGTTCAAATCAGCAATGATGAAGTCATGAAGGTTTCTATATAGCAGAGATTATAGTGACACTGTGAATAACATGATTGCTTATGCCATCAATAAATTTAAAGTCCACTTTGATACAGTGAATTTTGGCCTATTAATGAGACTGAGTAAACAAGCAATAGTACCTTGACAGGATATGAAAACAGCTTGACAAAACCGAAGTCATCTCCAGTGGCTAGAAGGGCGCAGTCTTTGGTGAGACTGGCCGCGTTAACATCTGTAATATCGCTGTGTGCTGGCCAGATCCCCTCACAGGTGGGACCTAGCACGCAGGTCCACGTGTCCCACTCTATCTTCTCAATCTGAAAAGGAAAGAGGATGACTCTATTTTTGCATAACTAGGAGATCTTTGTTTCATCTAAAAGAAATCATTTCAGGTTGAGTGATTTGAAAGGATGCTTTTATGAACATAGGCATTTGTTTTGTATGCTGAAGCACACAGTTTTTAGTGCATGTTTTTAAAGTGCACATGCATTGTTTCAATAAACCAGCACTGTTGTCAAATTGTCAGATATTTCTGTCTTGATAAAGTCAGTAGTTTGGAATTGTGGAAGTTGATAACAATAAAGGTTTTTAGGTCTTACCCATTTACCATTATAGAAGCCACAAACAAAATCAGGGCTCTTTCAAGTTCAGCACTATGCAGGATTAGGGACTGGGTAATTCCTTGTTGGGGGCAATCCTGTGTGTGGTAATATAGTTAGCAACATCTCTGTCCTCCCCTTGCTGGAAGCCAGCAGTATTCCTTCCCATGCTGTTCCCAGGTATCATCCAATGTTCTTGGGGGAACTGCTAAACCATATTTTTTTTTTTTTTTTTTTTTTT